>VDFB02028787.1:0-26578 GCA_007258455.2 Sequoia sempervirens
TATTATTATTATTATATATTATATTTTATAATACTAAATATTAAATATAAATATGAAATTATTATAATTAATAATTAATATATTTCTATATAGATCAAATTAAATTAATTTATAAAAAATTGCATAGTTTAATTGATCTTTAGATAGATTAGGAAAAATAAAACTATATGTATGTTAAATGTGGTGAATATAATAGTTAATATGTAAAATAAAATAAATATATATAATAATATTATTATATAATAAAATATAAAATAAAATTAATATAATAATAATAATAATAATAATAATGTATAAACAATATCATTTTTAAAATGATCTATCAATTGACATCATGTACTACACAAATGTATGTAAAAAATAAACCATACTTTTTCCTAATTGATCTTCCACACCTCTTCACACCAAGATGTGATTGCTAGTTTAACTTACAGCAAAACCAAAACAAAAACTAAAATCATTCATTCTCAAAAAGTAGAGATTTTACTTTTCCAGCATATGGCTCAAATGTTCACAGTAGCATAAAGTATGCATATGTTGTTGGGGCCTTAACAGACCATTTGAGCACACTTACCTTATGTTCCCATGGGGGGGCTTGGGCTCCTATTTTCACGAAAACAGGGCTCATGGAAAAAGAAAAAGATCTGCTACAGGTTTCAATGGAATCTTTTCCAGCCCAAATTGTTTTGGGCTAAAGATTTCAGCTAGTGAGATTGGGGTGAGCTAGAAATTGCCCCACGAGCTTAGGAGTTTTTCCTGTCACTTGTCACACATCCAGAAATTTAGATTCCCACTAGGGAAAATTTGGAGGGAAATGATGTTTATTTATTAATTTTTTATTCACAACATTCCATTCTAGCTTCATGGGACCACCGGCCTGCTTAAATCTTGGAGCTTAAATTTTTAAGCTAAACTGAACAACTAAATTCATGGGACCACCAGTTTCGAAATATTCCAAAAAACTCAGCAGATTTTGTTCGCCCTTTAAAGCCCCTCCATGGACCTTACCCTTAATATCCTTACTAAGCGCTTCATATAATACTAATTATACTTCAAAACGTAAAAGATTATATGAACCTGAACTCCCAAAATGGACAATAAATACTCTCTACAAAATACCATCAAAAACATCAAATCCTAACATGGCCCATCAACGGGGGACCATTGTTGTAGACCCCACCATATGCAAATATCCCACTGCTATTCGTACAATAACCTACACACAAGCTTGGATATTCGCTTCAAAATATGGTAAACCCCACAAGATATGCCTCAACAGTACGCAAGCGAGGATACAAGGATTAAAAGGGATACCAAGAACCTTCCCACTCACCACCGTGGCCCAACATATTACCAGGTGTCCTACACTATTAAATCCAGATGTATTCCCTTGACATTTAAGGACGTGCCCAAGTGGATAAAAATGCCAAGACACCCCTAGGAGAGAAGCGGTTCAAAAGACTTCCACAAAGGAATTCGATCCAAATACCAGTTGGTCATAATACAGACGTCAGTGAAACTTTACATCCCTTAAAATGATCAGTCCAGCAATATGCTTTTCAGGCATCAGCTGGACCCAATCAATCAAGTTACATTCCCTGGACCACTCTCACTCTGCCACCAACACCAAATGGCGGCCAAAACACATCGACGACCTGAATTCAACATGGACCTATCCATAGATGGAAAAAAGCAACAATATTAATCCAATCTTTATAGACAAAAAATAGGTGAAATGCCATGCTTGAACAAGTGTCGGATCCATATAACTGGCCCCATGAAAGTTCTCCTCGAGAGTTGTCTATCAAGAGTCAAATACGCAAGCGGGGACCCCAAAGTCTGTAAATACGTGTCCATGGCTATGGAGATAATCATTGCTCTTACAACCTCCCACAACAATTTGTAATGACCAACTCTTTAAGTCCACTGAATGGGCCAGTGAACGGGCCAATGCCATCACACTTCCTTCGACATGTTTGACAATGTGTTGATCTTCAAAGTCCCTATGTCCAACTTGACATCATGCCAAGAATCATAATTCCTGCTAGTTAGGTGATCCTCATTTTCATCTACATCATCATATTTATAAAATCTTGAATTGTTAACATCTTGTTTTGGATTTCTCACATTCTTCGTAAGATCTTCTATTTTGGTCATCTCATTTTCATCTACATTATCATATTTATAAAATCTTGAATTGTTAACATCTTATTTTGGATTTCTCACATTTTTCGTAAGATCTCCTACTTTGGTCATATTGAATTTGATAAATATCGTTTCTGGATTTGATTATGTTTGAATTTTTGCATCAAAATTTCAGATCATACTCAGTGATCCATTTCGGGTCACACTTTGTGATCCATCATCAGAATAAAATATAGCTCTTTTTCTATTTTGGTGATGGATCATGGAGTGGCATTTTGGATTACACTCTGTGATCCATCACCAAAATAGAAAAGAGTTATTTTATCATGATGATGGATCATAGAGTGTGATCCGAAATGTTGATGCAAAAACTCCAACATATCGAATTTAGAAACAATATTTATCAGCGACATGGATTGTGGAGACTTGATATCATATTGAACTTGTTTAGGCCCACAAATACCATTTATTTCATCATGAAAGTATTCTATGTTTCTATGGTTTCTCTTGAAAAATGAGTCATATCTAAATAAGAGATGGACGAGTTATCAAGAGGGTCAGTAGTTGGGTGGTAGATCACACCAACACAACTGGTAGGACTGAAGTTTGACTCCTAGTTAGTCTATGAAAAGTTTAACATGGTATCAGAGCCTAGATGAGCAGAGCCAACCAAGCTAAGATCCATGAACACTTATAATGTGTCTGAAAGATGGGTATTGAAAATTGAGTCATACGTGACCAAAAATTGATAGATCACTAAAAAGACTGAAAACGAAATTATAAAATACCACATCATTAAATGAGAGGTCCTGAATTTGACTCTACATGATATATAAAAAAAAATTAACTAATCCTCCCTCCAACCAAGATTTCCCTCATTTCACTAGCAAAAACAGCCACATCATTAAGAATCCCAGTGCCAATAGACCTAAATGACCTGTTTTGGTCATCAGTACCAAGTCTTCAGGGCGTGGCCGTTCCGGATCAGTCTTAGCTCTCTTACCAACCGACATTACGAGCTCATTGTTTTGTACATCCGAATGTTGCTAATTCCTCTTCGTCCATTAACTGCCCATCGTACTGAGATATTAAGTCATTGTAGTCATTCGTTTCGTACATGCAGCTGTGGGCCGTCCACCAGGTCCTCTGAATCACCTATTTGTTCAATATTCTTTGTTTGAAAATATTTTTCTCCTGAAAAGTATTGGGTAATCTTCTTCTACGAAACTGATCGTCATCCTCGTGTTTCCCAGCATCCCTCTCCTGCTGAACAAGAATGCTTTCACGTCCATTTCCTTTCTCATTGCCATAGGGATAATAATATCTATCATGAGCTAAAAACTAGACCTCATCTTCTACAGGATGTTTAACGTGATGATCAATGGATTCAGTTAAGCCATCCCCATTAATAGCATGACCAGAAACAAGTTCCGAAGCATTATCAGCAATGCTTTGGCACACGTACATATTCTACCTACCTGGTATACAACATTTGACCTTATAAAGCACATCAATAACTCACAATTTATCTTGAGATAAACATACATAAATCAAACGACACTTCTTTTCTTCATCGTCCGATCTACTGAAAATGACCAAATTCTACTAAATTGTTGGTTGAGGACCACCACGCCACCTCTTTCAGTGGGTAATTAAATATTTTCAGAGGATATAATCAAACCATTCAAAGAGCATGGATTACATACATCCCTCCCAAGAAACCTCTATTATGAAATCTTCTTGCATGTGACTGGGGAAATGGGAGCTTCAAAGGGATGTGGACCCACTATGGAAAATGTTTTCATAAGAAGATCTATTGGAGATCTATTGATTGAGAAAAGGCCCTCAATTCATTTATAGAAATAATTAGAAAGGTATGTAGACCCGCATCTATTGGAGATCTATTGATTGAGAAAAGGCCCTCAATTCATTTATATAAATAATTAGAAAGGGATGTCGACCCACCATATAAATGTTTTTATAACAAAATCTATTGATTGAGAAAAGGACTTCAACTCATTTATAGACAATAAGTAGTTTAAATAATACATCTTATAGGTTATCATTCACATCTAATTTGTAATTTGTTGAATATTTATAGATTTAAATATATTAATCTATGCTTTATAGATTTTCCAAAGTTAATTAAGGAATCACTTATGAATTTAGAGGATTATCACTTGCACTATTTTTTTTATCTTTTATTTCATGGAAATGATATGAATGGGTTTGAACTATTTAATCTAGTTTTTATGTACAACTCTATCAAACAACCAAGTCATCTTTTTGCACCTAAATTTGGAAAGACTAATGAAGACAAGATTGATCAATATATAGATCATTCAAACTAGTCAACATGACACTTGTACTTTGGTATATAGTATATCCACTTAATAGAAATATGATCCAAAGACTTATGAAATGTGACAAAAGCATAGTGAGATCAAACTTCATGAACTAGTTGTGTACAAGTTACTAAGAACACTATAAGACCAAACCCAAATTCTAACCTTGTGAAGAATTTAAAAAAAAAAAAACAAATGCATGATTAATATTTACAAATGGGGACCAACAATACAACATTATTCATGAACCCATTAGGAGCTCATAGACATAAAACATTAATTTTTTTATTTTATTAAAAAAATATGAATGGGATTGCACCAGTTAATATAGTTCTTATGAATAGTTCTAGTAGGCAACCTAGTCACCCTTTTGCACCTAAATTTTTAAAGATGGACAAAGACAAGACCAATCAATATATATCATCTAAAATAGTCAACATGACACTTGTACTTTGGTATAGAATATATCCACTTAATAAAAATAGGATCCAAAGACATATGATTTATATGATAGAGACAAAGTGCAATCAAACTTCATGAACTAGGCATGTACAAGTCACTAAGAACCCCCTAAGATCAACCTAAATTTTAACCTTGTGAAGATTTAAAAAATAAAAATAAATGCATGATTAACATTTACAAATAGGGGCTAACAATACATTAGTCATGAACAAATTTGGAGCTCATAGTCATAAAACATGGAAAATACACCCTATATCAAAAATCAACACAATTTTAACATACTATAGATCATGTCAATATTAGCTTTAATTGGAGATGCATGCCCCTTGTGAGCATGAAGAGAGTGCATAAGATGCAAACCAAAATAAGAGTAGGAGAAAAAGAACACCATATGAATAGAATGATACAAAGTAACACAAAACCACCAACACATATACCAATGAACCACTCAAAAATAAATCATAAGAGCTGAAAATAAAGGAAGATCATTGTACAAATACAAAGTAGCTTGATGTCACACATGTTGAATTTTGATCAAGTCAGATATCCTCCTATTCAAAAAAATCTTATGGCCCAAAGCCATATGAAAACTAAATATCCATGTTTAACCCTATCAAATATTACATTTTTTAATGAGATTTTGTTTATACTACTCAACTAAATAATAATAGAGTATGCTCATGCCTAAGTGATATGATTCATCTTTATTGAATCTTGTATCCTTGTTGCTTTTATATGATTCCATGCTATATAGTCCATGCTTATATGTTTTGATCACTAATCTAAACAATATTTTATATGGTTATGGTTGGCATTGTTGTCGATTGATAGGTTATAAGTACTCAATTTTATTTATTGCATATCCTATGTAGCATGTATATGTGTATGTATGTATATATGGATATATGTACACACATATATTTCAAAGTCAATTTGAACTATAGATTTGTTAGATTTTTGTTTTGATTTGGAAAAGGGTGATCCCACAATACTGGTTTACAATTTTTGGTCAAACTAGACAATGAATTTTTTATTTTTAACTTAATCTTCACATTCGGGCACCTATAGTGGCTAAACTGTAAGGAATTTGAAGATGATGCATACTAGAGTCTCATCACATTTTGTCTACAGATTCTAAAAATATTTTTTTCAATTTTTTGGAATTAGATTGCACTTCTTTTTCCATCTCCCACAAAAATTGGTTTGTTTTAGAAAACAACATTTTTAAAAAGTGACGCACACCGTATAACACATAATTTTTTTTCCATGAAGGATAAAATTCTAATTCTTTCGAATTTAGATTTGTAACTCCAATATCTAGTGCTTCCACTTGGTTAGATAGCTTTTTATTGAATATTTTTTCTTTAATAAAGTTTCGAAGTCAAACCAATTACAATTCAGACATAGCGCGACCCATTATAGCATAAATTTTTGTATCTATCAAAGAATTTCAATTTATTTATTTTGTTGGATCAAGGACTTCAATGTCCCCAGTGCACTCATATTTTTCAAAAAATTTGATATCGCTATTTTCCGCGTGTCAGAACAAGACAGCATGTTTTAAGATGAAAAACCTATGTTTTTTTTTTAATAAAACTAAAAAACAAATACCTAATAAAACAAAACATATTAAAATTATATTCAATTTAGGATGGCTGCGTTCACGAAGACTACCACAGTTCTAGTTGGGTTTGTAAAGATTCCCCTATTTTCATCCTCCTTCGAGCTAAAACATAAAAAATTTGAGTTTTGTGTGAATAAAAGTCAAAATTATAGGGAAAGGGGTTTTGCTTTAGAACGAGTTCTAGCGAATCCCCTACCTACATCTTCCATTTTCTTTATTTTTTGGGGAGAAATGTGAGCCTAGTAATTAATGGGATTTAAAACCCACGGGAACCTAGTTCAGGTTGAACTTAGCATAGTTGATCCGAACTAGTTTGTAGGTCATGAAAACCACTAAAAACCAATTTTTTTGCCATGGGGTCATTTTTTTGAATTTTCCTTCCTCATCAGAATTGTAAGCTACTATTGTGGCTTCACCAGAAACTTCTATTGATTTAAAATTAAATGTGATATTCACTTTACCTTCATTAAGTCTTTTGTTTTTATTTTCAAATAAGTGATGGATTTGACTCGTTAATTATGATTAAAGTTTAAACTAGTTAATTGACAAGAAACTATTCAAATTTCAAAAGGAATGCAATGACTATCGAGTATTAATGGAGGTCATCATTAATTTAGAATATACACAACACTCTAAGCTTTGGTGTAATAAAATTTAATCAAATCCTTATTTTTATCATCATGTGAATTAATATCTAATATAAAAACATGCCCTCGCCAAACAAGAATTCGTGTAGCTAAATCACCCTACTTACAATTGATGAATATCAAGCTTCTCAAGTAAGTTCAAGTTCTCTTATTTGTGGACATATTAATTTAAAATAACTTAATATGTAAATTCCTCTAGGAAGTTGTGGAGATCAAGTGAGATAATTATAGTAGTTTGTTAGTATGAAAATAAGTTTTGGCTATATAATTCTAAGCATATTATGGTAATTGTGTTGTGAATTATTATTATTTTTCTCTTGCTATAAACTATATAAACCCTCTATCATTGGAATATAACTAATGACACTATGAAGAGTTGTAAATCAAGATAAAACCCATTTTATTCCTTACGCACTAGAGAAACATAAAAAAATATACATGAAAAAGAGGAAACATTTTCAAATATTTATATGGATATTAAAGGTAACATCAAAAACTCCATAAACCTTTTTTACTTAAATTAAATTTCTTTTATGATTATGAAATAAGTGAGTTGAGCCAATCCTAGTCTATAATGCTTGGAGGTTAAATTTAGGGAAGGTGGTTATTTTCAATTGTTTTATGCTACCTTAGATGTTGTAGAATGGGCCTTGAAATGCTATGATAAGAAGGAAAAATTAATAGGGGACATAGAGGGAAAGGTCATACTTACACTAAGTAAAAAAATATATATTTGGTTTAACACTAGAGGAAAGTGAAAAGTTGAAGTTAAGAAATAGTTTTTGAGTACAAGAAGAGTAGAAATATATTGTATAGAATGATACTGCCTAATTATATAGGCTATATGCATTGAAAGAATCATCCCTACTAACGAAAATAAGTCACCAAATCCACATAAATTCCAATCCTATTTTTAGAATTCTTTCTAAGATTTCAACTAGGTCATAAGGAAGGATGCTAGTATGAAAATGTCTACATCATCATTGGAATTTGTTTTTGAGAATCAAAATTTATACCAAAATATATTATATGATTTTGGGATCATCGTTAGATCTTAGTATATTTGAGGTTCACCTTGAATAGGGGAAAATACATTAGAAATGAATTAAATATAGAATTAGATATATGTGGGAGAGAATTTGGCATAACTATGAGAGTTAGTGAGGTATTGAAAGAAGGGGATGAGATATTATGAAAGTTGTTTTTTTTTAGTCTAGTTGACAAACATTAAAAAGTTGAATTGATTAATTTAAGAATAAAAATTTCATAGGGTTTTTGGCCAAAAAATTCCCACATAAATCTTTATGTGATATGTTTAACTCTACCTATATATTCTACAATTTGTTCTAGATATTTATTTTTATAATATATTATCTTTCATTTTGAATGATTAGCTATGTATAGATCCTAGTCCCTAATAATTATATTTCAAGAGAGCTTCATTAAATTAATTTAATTTTCAAGAAGATGAATCCTCCTAAGTGATTCAAGAGGCATTCAATCATATGCTCTATTTTATTTTATGCTATAGTAGGTGAATGAGATAAAAAAAAGAGGGTGGAATTGCTTTTTTAGCAAAAGTAGAATGAGGGAATAAAATTAGAATAGTGGCAGCATATCCATAAGGATCTATATCATGATCACTCATTTTCAGATTTTTTAGGATTATTTTCTAATAGTATTATTAAATATACTCATGGGAGAAATAAACCCTAGACTAATAAATGATTTGGTGAAACTTACTCAACCTCTACATATGAGAGCTCCTAGAACATGGGATCATAATTAGGGTGATTGATTATTTATAAGGAGAATAATCTTATTAGGATATATGGAGCTACAATCAACCCCTAAAAATTCCCTTGCATTGTATCTCCTTGAATATGTTTTTACAAGTAGTTAGATAATTAAGTTTTACATTTAAATCACACTTCATGGATCATAGCAAGGGTGGAATTCTTCTCTCTAAAATAGAGATTCTATATTTTAAACTATAAGGAAAGGATGAATTTATTAATATGTCCTTGTATATTGATGAATTAGCAATGAGACCTACTCCATCAAAATTTTAAGACACTAAAGGGTATATTAATGGAGTCAAAATGTTCCATAAAAGACTAGAAATGCAACACCAATATGAAGAAGGTGAAGCACCTATTCTTAGGAGTTATGTTAGTGAAGTGAGAAAAATAAATTAAGAAGTGACAAATGAATCAAAATGAGGTTGGTTGAGAGGAGAAAAAATAAAATAAATCTCAAGTATATAGGAGTATTTCCTCATATACATGATAAAATCATAAGGATGAAGACACTTCTAGATAATGCATAAACTCTTGCCATATTGCTTGAGGAGGCCAATATAAATCTAGAATTTGATAAATTATAAGGTGGTGGTGATCCTACAAGTGAATAATCTATAAAAATATTGGGATAAGTAGGAACATTGAAGATGTTTATTCCTATATAATTGGTAGTTCATGTGTCACCCCAAAGGAGAGGGTTGGTAGCAATGAAATTTTTTCCTACTCCTTTGATTGAAAATCTAATTATTGATGTAACTATGGAGGTTGTACTACCCTAAATTAAAATGTATATCTCTATTTAATTTACTCAATAGTCAAGAGAAAATGAACCAAACATCCAATATGAAATAATCATTGATGAATATTTTAAGAATGGAATATATGAGTGGTCTTAAGCATAAATCTTGTCACTTGAGTTCATAGTTATAATAAATTTGTAAAATATACTAAACTCAAGAGGCTTTCTTGAATGATAAAGTTTATTGAAAATTAAACCTAGTTGATAGAGAAAGGGAAGGCTATTTTATATCTAAATGACCAAGATAAAATAAATAGTAGTAAATCTCATACTTTAGATTTTGATATGTAGAATATAAATATAAAGGATGGATCTATGACATCCCTCATTCCTAGTCCCTTTATGATTCTATGGTGTTCCAATTCTATGATAAATGTGGAAGTGCTATATTATCTTTTATTGGATGTGTTGATGGCCAAATTGACACATGCAACACAAGAAAGGTGAAACTCACCTTGTACCTCTCCTAAAAAGATAACTACTTTTTAAATTAATCACCTTTTTGAGGTCCTAGGAGTTAGGTCATAATCATGTTTTTTTGGCTGAGTGGTCAATGTGGACTTTTTATGCAAGGGGTATGTGGTATTTTACTCAAACTATATTAAATATTAATATAAATCCTACTATACTCAAATATAAAGAAAGATCAAAATAATTTAAGGGAATGGAAAAATAATGATGTAAATTCTTTATCCAAATATTTATTTGATTAATAACCAAAGAAATTTACTAATTGTAGCATTAGTATCAGTTTGAACTCAATCATTCATACCCACAATGTGAGATTCAAAGAAATTTCAATCACAATAAAGTGAAAATCATTTCCAATTAATATTTTTCACATGTAAATTAGAAATAAATTTATGTAGGGGAATCCAAACCTCAATAAAAAAATCCCAACAATCTCAAAATGGAACTTAGAAATGGTTTGGAACAATTCATAAATCTACAAATAACTATGGTTTCTTATTCAAAATCTCATGAAATTACATGTAAAACATAGAAAATCTAAAATCAGATTGTTTGCAGCCATATGGGTTGATGGAAACCATCACAAAATTGAAATATGAATGATATAAGGACTTGTTACAAATAACAAAGATGAATCTCAAATTGACCTCCTTCAATCTATCCCCTTCCTGTAGCTTCTAGAACCTTCAATATGCAATCTTCAATGAGAAGTCCCTATTGCAATAAACTTGCAACATCAAAGTTTGTTTGTTGCTACTCAAACACCTTCAAACCTACAAAAACATGAAATCTTGGTCTTCTTCTCCAAGAACTACAACCTCCAAATTTGAAACAAGCAACCACACAACAAATTGCAAGAAGGAAACAACATTTATCATGTTATTTCAAATCAAAATGGATTACAAACATGGGAGCTCAAAAGCTCCCTTCATACATGGGATATTTCTATAGGAAAAAATCTACAATCATGGAGTTTTTGGAAGAATGAAGAAGAATCCCTTCATTGTGTTGTCATTGATGCCAACATTATTTGTTGCCAGTTTTTGTCTATCTAGTTTCTAGTGTAGTGTTTGTGCTACTTTGATCTAGTAATTTGGTTCAGAATTGCTCATTTTAGAAGACTGGCCTATGTAGTTTTATTATGTTATTTAGGACTATTAAGTGCATCTATGAGTTCATGTTTTCAACAATTTTGGTTGAATGGGCTAAAAGAGACAAATGACAAAAGATCAGCATACAATTTTTTTTGGAGTTGTGCATAGTGGTATGAGTTATTTGGTCTAGATTCCTCTGGTACCTTGATCCAGTCGTTACAACTTTGGGAGATAATTTACAGGTATCAATTCTACATGTATTCCAATGGCACATGCTCATATGATCATATGGTTGATTGGTGTTAGTCAGCTTGGCCTATTTTTGTGATTAAGTCCTCTTTTGGCCAACCTTATACTTGGATAAGTGGTATGAAGATTAATATGTTGTGTGGATGTCTAAGAGATCCTTTTTAGGTTTGAGATGACCTAATTTATGCCTTGCACATTTTGGTTTGAGCGTGAAAGGAATTTTGTTTCAAGTTTTGAGGCAACAAGGTAATTTGAATTAAGTATATGTACATCAAATTAGGCCAACCTAATTGATGTATGTGGATGTAATATCATATATATATGGAACATTTTTGTTTTGTAGTTCTATAATGTGATTGTGATAGAAGGTATGTGATAGTGTGATACTATGTGAACTAGTAAATTTGAATGTATGAGATCAATATCAAGGAAAAATTTCTATGTATTTTGAGTGACAACAAGGCAAAGCAAGATTTTTCTTTTAGAGCTTAACTAGACTTGAATTTAGCACATGAAAGGTGTATTCTATTAGTTCACTTTTTGGTAGTGAGTCACACTCCATTTTGTAATCATTTCAGGCTATGATCCTTTCAAGGATAGTGTGTCCTAGCAGTGTGCCACTGTAATATGTTATAACTAGTTATAATATAAATAAAGTGTGATCCCACAAAGCTAGTTTACAATTTTTGGGAGGAACTTTTTTTGCTAAAATCACATATTTTTAGAAAATATAATGATTTAAGCCTTAAAAGGTTCCATTTAAAGAATTCCAATTGAAGATGGTTTTATCAAACCACCTTAAATTAAACCCCCTTAGATAGAACCCCGCTAGTTTTAAACCATACCTATAATAGAGTCTCCTTTACACCTATCAAAATGTTCATAAAAAACCACTTTTGATTTACCTTTTGGGGGATCAAATGAATTCATTTAAATTTTTTTTTTTTCAAGTATGTAGTCCTTATTGTAAGCTTCCCAAAAAGTATAATTTTAAATAAATTTAATTTTATTATTATATTTATTTTTTATTTCTTGTGAATGTACATTTTTCACTGAAAATCAAGCTCTATGTTTTGCACATGTGGAAAAATAGCAGTTTATTAAAAAAAAAATTAATTAGTGCACCAAATATTGAAGTCCTTGATCCAACAAAGCAAAAATGAATTTCGATACATACAAAAAAGTTACGCGTTATACGGTCGCTTATGTCTAATTATAATTTGTTTGAATTTGAAACTTGATTAAAGAAAAAAATTCAATAAAAAACTATCTAACCAAATGGAAGCACTAGATATCAAAGTGAAAATCTAAATTTGAAAGAATTAGAATTTTATCTTTCATGGAAAAAAAGTTGTGTTATACGGTGAGTGTCACTTTTTAAAAATGTTGTTTTCTAAAAAAAACTAGTTTTCGAGGGAGATGGAAAAATAAGTGCAATTTGATTCCAAAAAATTTGAAAAAAATATATTTAGTATCTATAGACAAAATGTCACAAAACTCTATTTTGCATCATCTTCAAATTCCTCACAATTTAGCCACTATAGGTGCTCGAAAGTGAAGATTTAGTTAAAAAATTATTTTAGTGACCAGTTTGGCCAAAAATTGTAAACCACTATTGTGGGATTACATGAGCTAATCCTCATCATGGTTTTTCCCATTTCGGGTTTTCCACATAAAAATATTGGTGTTTGTGTGTCATGTGGTGTTATTATTTCTTTCATACATCTTTGTTTATAGTTGCAATTAGATGTGATTTAATGTTTAGATTGTTTATAGCTAAATTGTTTAATAGAATACTGTTCACCCCCCCTCTCATGGATGTTCAATAATTGGTTTCAAAGCTTGGTTCCTATAGAAAAGTCTAACAACTTGAGGAAGATCTTGAATTTGAACACATGGCTGAAAAAAGGTGTCTTATTCCTCTAAAAGAAATCTTTGCAACTAAATGCATAGAAGGTGACTGGACAATTGACAATGAAGAACTTAATGCTTCTCTTGAAGATTTGGAAAAAGTTGAAAGTGAGAAAGAAATTTTGAAGGAGAACCTAAAAGAAGCAAATGAATGCATCAAAAAATTAAGAGACAAAATCAAGAAGTTCCAAGAAAGGCATAGAGAAGTCAGTGGTTAATTGAAGAAAGAAAATGAGGATATTACCAAGCTAAAAGTGTAAGTGGAAGAAAAAAAGAGAATTAAGGACTATCAGAAAGTTGAGATTCAAAGCAAGACTGATGAATGCATCAAGCTTGAACAAGAAGTGGTGACCCTAAGATCAGATATGGAGAAAGCAAGAGCCCATGAGGAAAAATTCAAAATAAGTACTACAATGCTTGATGAGTTGATTGCAACTCAAAAACCTTCTAACGATAAAGGTGGTTTAGGACTTGAAGAAAGAAAAAGGTCAAAGAAAAATTAGTCCCCTAACAAGGTTGACAATGAAAGGAAGACTCAAGGCAATGGTAGAAAGATCAAGAACTAAAGAAGCAATACTAGAAGAACTCCTATTAGACAACCTAATGCTCAAAGGGAATCATCTTTCAATGGAATTTTTTTTCATGTAATATAGGGCAACAAAATGTAGAAGTAGAATGAATTAGAATGTTGGATTCTTTTCTGAACAGTGCTTTTCATGCAAGAAATTTGGACATAGAGCTACTAAGTGCATAAGGCAAAAAATGATGAATAGATTTAATATTGGAAGAATGTTTCAATCCTTCAATGACTACTATTATACATGCAATGCATTTGGAAATAAGGATAACTAGTACACAAATCAAGGATAAAGGAAGATTAGTTTGGTCAAAAAAATGTTGTGCTACACCTGCAACAAACTAGGACATATTTCAATATTTTTCAAAAGTAAAAATGGGAGGAAATCTAATCCAAAACAAAGGAATAAACCTGTGAATAAAGTGGATTGTACAGAAGTTAAGAAGGAAATGGAGAAGATCTGGAAGAAAAAGGAAGAACATGAGAACAAGGATGAACCTAATACATTTGTACCTTCATCTGGTGTAGATACTTCTTCTAAAAACTAAATTTTCAATACTAGGTTTAGGGGGAGCAATTATAGAGAGATCTAATAAGCCCCTGATATATGAGGTTTCAAGCAGTGACACGAAGATATGTGATGTAAAATGACATTCTGAAGACATTGAAAAAGATTCTGATAGAAAACATGCAAATTTGAGGATTTTTGGAGCCTATTAAAGACAAAGATATGATAGGAAATAAATGATCCCTTCTACAACCATGTTTTCAAAGAAGTAAAGGATCATTCTATTGAAGAGACATCACATTTGGATAAGGTTGATGATATACATGCTTATCTAGAGACATCTTCTCCTCTGGAAGATACAAAGGATACAACTAGAGAAAATATTGAAGATCAGTATCAGAATGATACCAATGGCAATCCACAAGATCGCCATGAGTATACTAGAAATGGTGGTGAAGAAGATAAGAATGAAAAAAAAAGAAAATAAAGATGAAAGGAGTAATGATGGAAAAGATGATGAGGACAAGGAGGAAGAAAATAAAGGAAAACCATCAGAAATCCCCTACATAGAGGAAGAAGAGGAAAATAAAGAAGAAAATTAGGAAGAAACAAAGGTAAGAAGTGAAGAAGAATCTATAAAAACCATTGAGCCATCAAAGCTATCTGGAGAATCATCCAGAAATACTCTTAAGGGTCTTTTGTTAAGAAAAATCAGGATTTATCTTGTGATTCCACCTTAGTTTTTTTAGCTCCCATCGCATCCAGGCTATGTGGATCTAAGTAATATCTCATCGGTTCAAAGAATATAGCTTAGTGGTACCTTTCTTGACTCTAATAAAAAGGAAATTATTGAAACCCATCAGAAAGGGACTGAACTAATAAATGATGCCATCAAGGCTTTGCAAGATACAACTCTCAGTGCCATAATTAATGACTTCTTAGTTCCTATTGAGAACTTAAAGTTCTTGGTTGATTCACTCAAAGAATATACCTCTAGCTTAAAGGAGCAGACTGAAAAAGAGGTAGTGTCAAGGCTTTTGGAGAAAAGGTTACTAGTACTATAGGATAAATGTGCATCCACACATAGCAAGGCGTTGTAATGCTTAAAAGAGGTAAGGGAACATGAATACAAAGCCCATATATATTGTTTGTTTATTGCATGTGATGGTCGGATGCCACTCAAGGTATCAAAGATCTAATGGACTCAATAGATTCACAACTTACTAATGCCTCCTGAGCCTACAACATTGCAAATGATAGAGATTATACTTCCTAGACATCCATTTCAGACCTACAAAATATTTTTTTCACTTTGCAAAGGTAAAAATCGGATGTGATAAGGTGGTTTGGATAGCTTGGAGATTTGGTGAAGTCCAAACACATTCCAGTATCAAGTGCCTTGGCAGATGCAAAGAAACTTGAAAAGATAAATCTTAATCCATCCACTTTGGAAGAAGGAGAAGAGAGCTTGGTAGAGTTGGAATCATTGCATGGAGTGCTTGTTAGGGTAAAGGGAATCTGGGATGATGGAAAACCTGCTTGGGAAGCCTTTCTCAAGGAATTTAAAGGTGCTCCCAGTTTTGGTTAGAAATTTCTCTACATTCTTTTTATATTTTATGTTATTTCAATTCCTTTCAAAAAAAAATTTACCAGTATACCCTTTGTCCTTTATTTCAAAGGGAGAGATGACAGTAAGGGGGAACACAGTTATTGATGTTTTGGGAGAAGTTGAGAAACTTTGGTGTATACTTGAAAGGGGGAGTTTGTACAATTTCTGTTCATAATTTTTGGAGATTCATTTTTTGGCACATGTTGCCATTAATGACAAAGGGGGAGATTTTTGGAAGAATGAAGAAGAATCCCTCCAGTATGTTTTCATTGATGCCAACATTGTTTGGTGACAGTTTTTGTCTATCTAGTAAATAGTGTAGTGTTTGTACTACTTTGATCCAATAATTTGGTCCAAAATTTCTCATTTTAGAAGAACGGCCTATGTAGTTTTAGTATGTTATTTGGGACTGTTAAATGCATCTATGAACAATTTTTCAACCAATTTTGGTTGAATGGGTTGAAAGATACAAATGACAGAAGATCGACATATAATTTTTTTTTAGAGTTATACATAGTGGTATGAGTTATTTGGTCTGGATTCCTTTAGTACCTTGATCCAGTCATTACAACTTTGGGAGATTATTTATAGGTGTCAACTCTACATGTATTCCAATGGCACATGCTCATATGATCATATGGTTGATTGGTGTTAGTCAGCTTGTCCTATTTTTGTGATTAAGTCCTCTTTTGGTCAACCTTATACTTAGATAAGTGGTATGAAGATTAATATGTTGTGTGGATGTCAAAGAGATCCTTTTTAGGTACAAGGTGACCTAATTTATACCTTGCACATTTTGGTTTGAGCATGAAAGGAATTTTGTTTGAAGTTTTGAGTTGACAAGCTATTTTTGAATTAAGTATATGTACATCCAATTAGGCTGACCTAATTGATGTATGCAAATGTAATAGCATATATATATATGGAACATTTTTGTTTTGTAGATGTAATGTGATTGTGATAGAATATGTGTGATAGTGTGATACTATGCGAGCTAGTAAATTTAAATGTATGAGATCAGTATTAAGGAAAAAAGTTTGTGTATGTTGAATGATAGCAAGGTAGAGTAGGATGTTTCTTTTAGGGCTTAATTGGAACTGAATTTAGCACATGAAAGGTGTATTCTATTAGTTCATTTTTTGGTAGTGAGCCACACTTCATTTTGTAATCATTTCAAACTATGAGCCTTTCAAGGATAGTGTGTCCTAGCAGTGTGCCCCTGTAATATCTTATAACTGGTTATAATATATTGTGAGCTAATCCTCACCATGGTTTTTCCCATTTTAGGTTTTCCACATAAAAATCCTAGTGTTTATTTGTTGTGTGGTGTTATGATTTCTTTCATGTCTTTGTTTACAATTGCAGTTAGATGTGCTTTAATGTTTGGATGGTTTATAGCTGAATTGTTTAATAGAATACCGATTCACCCCCCCTCTTAGTATTTTGGGTGTTCAACAAGAGCCATACATCCTCCTCAAAATCCTACAACATCTCCCCATCTCCACTTGTAAAAAATTCAAATCCCCCTCTCCAAATGACAATGCATCATAATATAGAAGTTTTAGAATGAGAAAACCATTGTGGTTTCCAAAAAAACATGCCAAAAAAAACCTCCTTGGAAAACCCACACCCACCTTGAGGAGAAATCATAAAATAATTAAAATTACTAAATTCTCACATGACCTCACATGGGCACCTAACTCATGGCCAATCAAATTTGTTCAATTCTAGAATCTCCATAACTCCTCAATGGCTCTAACAACTCCAAATATGAACATGCATAAACATGCAAAGTTGACAAAAAAACATGCAATTCAACATGTAAGAGCATGCTTACAAAGTGGTCCCCACCAAGAAATGTGATGCCCAAAGAGAATATTCCCCCTTTTATACCTTTGTAACATTTATCAGAGTAAATACCCATCAAAATTATAATTATAGAATCACAAAGGAAATATTTCAATATTTGGAAATTTATAATAATTAATTTCCCACACAACATTAGCCCACATAAGCCCTTATTGAAAATTAAAAGAAAAGAAATTATTTTTCGATGATGCAAGATTGCTTTTACACCCTATATGATCTTGCATCAAACACCCAAGATGGGAATTTTTTTGTGAATATGGATTCACAAAATGGAGAGCTGAGTACCACCCTTTTAGATTGCAAGCAATCCTTAGCAAACTCCATCACTGAATTTGCTACCTACAATTAATTCTTCTTTCTCCTCTTCCAACACTTAGCTAGAACAAGAAACCTCCTCTAACAACTCTTCTCTTTACTTTACCTCGATGTGGAATCATCTCCACCATAACCTGACCACCTCCTCCAAGTGTATCTCACATTCTCCTCCAATATTGTTGGATTCAACCCACCATATTTTGGCTACCTCCACTAAAATGCATCTACACTAAACTCTACAACACCATACAAATCCCTCTTTACATACCAATCCTCACTAGCAAAATCTATCTAAACCATCTCATCTAAATTCACTAAATCATACATCTTTCAACATGAAAATAATTATTCTCAAATTCATTGAAATAGGAATTTACCTTCTCATCACTTGTTGCATCTTCAACTTTGTTTTCTTCTTTCATTCCTTCTACAAGACATGTAAATGTATCCCCTCTCTGAATTACAAACATTGCATCCCACTTTACTTCTATCATTGCAATGTTTATTATTAAATCATCTTCACTCTCCTATATGTCCTTTAATGGAATTTTCTCTACTGCATCCTCATTATATTCACATTTATCTTCATTAAAAATTTCAAAAAAATAAAAATTTACCTCAGTTTTCTCCACTGCTGTAACTCTTTCCTCACTTTCTCTTACCATTTCACTCAAACAAAAATCATCTTTAGTTTCAATCTCATCAAATTTTTAAAAATTATTTTCCTTATTTTGCAACATGCTTTTTATCTTCCTCATACTCACACAATCCCTCCCTCTCCCATCCGGTCTCCATTCCCTCTCCTCCCTCCACTCTCTCTCTTGTCCTCCCTCCACTCTCTCTCCTTCATCCCTCTCCACCCCCCCTCCCTCCCTCTTCCTCTCCACTTCCTTTCCCTCTATCTCTTTATCTTCCATCCATCCCTTCCTTCCCTCCTTCCTCTCTCTCTCTATCTCCCTCCCCTTTCTCTCTTTCTTGGGGTCCCCTCTGTCCTCCAGCCCCTCTCTCCATTCTCTCTCCTTCATCCTCCCACATCCTGTCTCTCTCACTCCTCTCTCCATTGTCCACCCCTCTCTCTCTCTTGGGTCTCTTTGTCCCTCCATCTTTGTCCCTCCCTCCATCCATCCCTCTATCCATTCCTCCCTCTTTTATCCCTTCCCTTCCTCTCTTCCCTCCCCTCTCTCTCCCTCCCCTTTCTCTCTCTTGGTCTCCATCTATCCACCCCCCTCTCTTCCATTCTCCTCCCTATCCTCCCCCCTCTCTCTCTCTCTCTCTCTCTCTCTCTCTCTCTCTCGGGTTTGTCCCTCCCTCCATCCCTCCCAATCCCCCTCTCTCTCTTAGGTCTCTCTCTCCCACCCTACCCAGATAAATTTATCTCTCCCTCTCTCTCTCAAGTCTCTTCCTCCCACCCTACTTAGATAACTCTCTCTAACTCCCTCTCTCACTCCTTCTCTCCCTCCCTCTATCCCTCTCTCTCTCAAGTCTCTCCCTCTGTCTATCCCTCCCACCATACTTAGATAGCTCTCTCTATCCCTCCCTCCCTCTCTCTCTCAGGTCTCTCCCTCCCACCCTACCTAGATAACTCTCTCTCTCCCACTCTATATATATTATAATGTAGTATATAATATAATATATATTATATATACTATATATAGTATATAGCTCATATAGTATAATATATGTAATAGTATATAATAATATAATATGTAATAACTCTACATATACTATATACAATATATGGTTATATTACATATAATATATATTATTTATTATTAATGTATAATATATATATATATATATATTTTTAAAAGGGAGTAAAAGATTTTTGATAGGATAAGAGACCGATACAATCAAGCCAGGTGCAAAGCCCAGAAGGGACCGAAAGCACCAACAAAATCAAGAATAAAATCATTCAGCAGCCCTAATATCCTCCGCCAGAATCCTCTCCAAATCCAAGCTAAGCTCTGAAGGAATCTGAGCCCAATCATCAATCTGCCAATCCACCAGCCTCTCCGAAGCCCATTTAGCCAAACAATCAGCTGTCTTATTCCATTCCCGCGGAATATGGACAAAAGACACACTCTCCATAAGAATACCAATCTGCAAGATCTGCTGAACAAGAACTGCCAACTGCCAACTCACATCCAATCTCCTCCCCTTATTAAGTAAGTTAATTAGAACTAGAGAATCAGATTCACAAATAACCCTACGCCAGCCCAGCTCATAGGCATTCCGCAAGGCATAAAGAATTGCCCATCCTTCCATAAAATTGATAGTTTGTGTTCCCATATGCTTGGAAAATAGGAACACCACCGATCCAGAAGAATCCCTACCAACCCCTCCGACACCAGCTGGGCCAGGATTGCCCCTAGAGGAACCATCAGTATTAACCTTCAAGGTTCCCATAGGGGGAGGCACCCAGGACCCCTGACGCTGGACCCGCTGCCTCAATCGCCCACCTTTCTGACCACGAGCAGTCAAAGGGGAAAACCCCAGGATACCCAGCCGGACCACCACCTCCGCATCTTTCTTCTCCAATGGCAACTCCACCTCCCCTTTGGCATGAACAGTCTCTTGGATCATCCCAATAATTTTGAACCACACCTGTTGAGCCTGCAACAATTCTCCACGGAAAATCCTTCTATTCCTTTCAAGCCAAATTTGCCACAACAAAAAAATTGGGCTTGCCAGCCACACCTCCTGCAAAAAAGATGCCCTCGAGGGAGGTCTGCCCAAGCTAGACCAGAACTCAACTAAGGAGGAAGCATGAACACAGGGATTTCCCCAAACACTCCACCAAAAATGCCATAGCTGCAAGGAGAAAGGACATCGAAAGAAAAGGTGAGAAGAATCCTCCTCCCCTTTCCCACACATCACACACATAGACGGGCCCTGAAATCCGCGCAACTGAATCTTGTCCCAAGTCAAACATTTGTTCCAAGCCAAGATCCAAGCAAAACAATTACACTTCGGCCAAGAAAACTTATTCCAAACCTTCTTCCACCAAGAAACCTCTTCCCCTTCAAACCTCTGAGCCCATAATCTCCGATATCCAGATGCAACCATATAGTGCCCCTTTGGATTAGGAGACCAAGCAAGGGTATCCCTATCCCTTAAAGGATTACACTGTCTGCCCAAGAGAATACTATGAAGAACCCTACAATCCTCCTCCATACCCATAATTGGCCACTCCTCAGGAGTCAACCACCTGGCACTCACAAGTTGACCTTGGAACGAAAGCACCTTAAAATCACTAACCCTCGTCCAGCCAGCCTCCTCGAAGCTCCTACTCAGATTCATCAATTCAGGGAACTGAGAGAGAATGGGAGGGTGCCCATCCCAAGAATCATACCAGAATTGAACATCCGTCCCCCTCCGACAAATCCAGAACAAGCCCTCCTTGATAAGCGCAGCTCCCTTCTTGAGGGTGGCCCAAACAGCAGAACCCTTGCCCAACAAGGGATAGCGAGGAATTTCTTCCCCAGGAACGCCCTGAAAGTATTTATAGGAAAGAATCTGAGCCCAAATCCTATCCTTTTCCGTGCACCATCTCCAATAAATCTTCGCTGCCAATGCCGTCCCAACCAGAGAGGAGTGCCTCAACCCCAAACCCCCAAGCTGCTTAGGACAACACACTATATCCCACTTGACCAAACTCCACTTGGATGACATCACACTGCCAGCCCATAAAAACTGTCTTGCCAAGGAATCCAACTCCGTAATAAAACCCATCGGAGCTACCTGAAGCATACACTGGTAAATAGGGAGGGCCAGAACCACCGACTTCAGCAAGTGAACCCGCCCAGCAAAGGACAACCAACGATTGGTCCAATGAGTAACCTTCAAACGAAATTTATCCAGAATAGGCTGCCATGACTCCCTCGATAGTCTGCCCACCGTGACCGGGACCCCTAGGTAAGAAAGAGGAAGAGTCCCAATCTGAAACCGAAGAATTTGAGCAATTCGCCTCTGAATAGGGTTTGGAGTATTAAAGAAATAAATAGAAGACTTATCTTCGTTGATTGATTGACCTGAAGCCTCAAGATACAAATCCAACAGCCTATGAATATTAGTAGCCTCCCTAATAGTAGCTGCCCCCATCAAGGCAGTATCATCCACAAATTGCAAGTGGGACAAAGGAGGTAAATCCCCACCCCACCGCCACCCCTGAACAAGCCCCAGCTCCACCTGTCGCCTCAGAAGATGCCCCAAACCTTCCACCAGTAGAATAAAGAGGTAAGGGGAAAGAGAATCACCTTGCCTTATCCCACGAGAGGCCTTAAACAACCCTGAATGCTCCCCATTAGTTAACACAGAAAAGGACACAGACGTAATGCAACTCATGACCCATTGAATCCAGTCATCACCAAAACCAAAGGTAGCCAGGACCTTTTGAAGAAAAGACCAGCGGACTCTATCATACGCCTTTGCCATGTCCAGTTTGATAAACATAGCCTTATCTCTCGATTTAGCCATAGAATGGATGGTCTCAGTAGCCAAAACAATACCATCCAAAATCTGCCTGCCC
Source organism: Sequoia sempervirens (assembly GCA_007258455.2). Lineage (NCBI taxonomy): Eukaryota > Viridiplantae > Streptophyta > Pinopsida > Cupressales > Cupressaceae > Sequoia > Sequoia sempervirens. Next base: position 22,956 of record VDFB02028787.1, read on the forward strand.
TCCACAAAACCACTTTGCTCCTCCGAAATGAGTAACGACAACCACTTCTTCAACCTATTAGCAATTAGCTTCGAAATAATCTTATACAACACATTGCACAAAGATATAGGCCAGAAACGGCTCAACCTATCCACTCCATCACACTTTGGAATCAGAGCCAAAAATGTGGAATTCATAGCCTTTAACATTTGCCTATTCCGCTGCGATTCCTTGACAACCTCCAATAAATCCAACTTGATGATCTCCCAAAACTCCTGGAAGAATTCAATCGGGAAACCATCAGGGCCAGGAGCTTTTCATTTCTTCATCTGAAACACCGTCCTCTCTAACTCTTCAAGGGTGATCTCCCCCATAAGATCCTCTCTCATCTCACGAGACACCAAATGGGGGACGCAAGAGAGGACCTGAGCCTCTCCCATCGAGTTCCCCTGCAAATCCTCTCTAAAGAGGGAAGAAAAGTAATGGACAGCCTCATCAGAGATACTTTGAAAAGAACTTAGGCGCTCACCCCTATTAGTAATCAAAACAGGAATAAAATTTCCATGCCTCCGCGCCTTCACAGAATTAAAGAAGAAAGCATAATTCTTATCCCCCTCCTGAAGCCATTCAATCCGAGCTTTTTGTTTCCAAAATATCTCCTCCCACAATTCCCATTCCTCTAAAGCTTTCAAAGCCCTAGATTCCTCCTGCAACAAAGTCTCAGACACCCCATTCTCCCTCATCAACCTCGTAATACCGTCCAACTTATCTTGTGCATCAGAATTGGCCTTAAAAATATTTCCAAAACATTGCTTATTCCAACGCTTGAGTTTATACTTAACAAACTGAAGAAGCTTAGTAAAAACAAACATGGCCGTACCAAAAGGTCTTCCCTCCCGCCACCACTGAGCGACATAATCGTGGAGTTCTGGATCTCGCAACCACATGAGCTGGAATTTGAAAGAGGGCTTGTGGGGCCACCCAGCCATGTTGATAGTAAGCTTAATGGGCCAATGGTCCGAACTCCTCCAATCCAAAATCTCTGAGCTAGTAACCCACCTATCACCCACCCAAAAGCTAGAAACCATAAACCGATCCAGCCGCTCAGCGATGCAATTTTCACCTGCACGCAGATTGTTCTAGGTAAAGAGACCATTACCGGGCCTGATATCAATAAGATTCAAAGAAGAAATATTGTCCTGAAAAATGAAAGCAGAAGCCTCCAACCTCATGGTACCACCCCTCTTTTCAGCAATCTCAGTGATAGCATTGAAATCCCCCCTGATAATCCACAATAGGTAAGGATTCATACTTCGAACATACCGAATGTCCGACCACAAAAGCTGCTTGCCATGCAAATCCACAGCAGCATAAATGTTGGAAAAAAGAGCCACTTCCCTAGAATCATAACAAGAGGCCGCCAGAGAAATAGAGGACTTGGAGGAAACCCACCACAAGGGGCAAATCTTCCGAGGGTTCCATAAGCAAGCCACCCCACCCGAGGAACCCTGAGCACCAATACACTGGCAATCACCACTCACCCACAGCTTGGGCATAATACCCATCATACCATCCGCAGTAAGCTTGGTCTCCTGTAAAAAAAGAATATCAGGAGACTGACATCTAATCAAATTCCGAATAGCTTTTTGTCTAGGGACACTGTTCAAGCCCCTAACATTCCATGATAGAATAATCATTTCAAAGGGCTTGAGAAGTGAGAATCCAGAGTCTTAACTGACCCTGATTCCACCAGATTTTCCCCTATCATCTTAATCTTCTCCAAATCCTTCTTCCTACCCAACTTAGATCCTTTCTCTGTCCCTCCTTTCTTAAGATCTTTTTGTAGGATGCCCAAATGAAGAGATGACTTGCTGCTTTTTCCCCCCACCGACCCAGATCTCTGCTCAGGGAGAGACACAGCCTCACAATCTTTCACCACCACACTTCCTGATTCTTTTTGAACCTCCAAATTTAAGTCTGAATCTAACTGCTGGGATCCAACCATCTGAGGAGCAAGGGAGGCCACGGGGCTGATTCCCCCTTGACCTAAACCACCCCCCACCAACTCAGAACCTTGAAAATTCGAACCAACCACCACCTGATGGTTTGCCTGCTCCAACTCCACTAGCTGCCCTTGTTGCTCAGAACCCAAATTGCCCTGATCCAGATCAACCAAACCCGGATTCACTTCCTGCTGGCTAAGACCTTCCAACACCTCAAATTTGTTCAAAGAATCCTCATCTTGTCGTTCCTTCAAAGACCTTTTATGCCCCTTATTCCTATTCCGAGCTTTGACAGGAATAAAGCCATCCTCCCCGGCACCACCCTCCCGAAGAGGACCCTTACCCTTATCCAACCCTGAAGGATTCTTAGGAGGCTGTGAAGAATTAGTCTCCAAGGGTTTGGCCCTTGGACATCTATGAAGTAAGTGACCATACTCATGACACAACCGACATCTAAAGGGTAAGGTCTCATAATCAAGTTGCTGAACCCATGAGTAAGAACCTGCACTCACTTCTAGAGAATCTGGCAAAGGCTTACTTAAATCAATTTCCACACAGAATCGAGCAAATGTCATTACCTTTTTGAACTGTGTCTGCTGAGGTGAACCAACGGGTTTACCAAGCATTGAAGCAAGTAAATGCAGAACATCTTCACGCCAGCACTCGACCGGTAGCCTCAGCAATCGAACCCAAACTGGAACTCGACTAGGAATCTCCTCGGCCGGATTGAATCCCGCATACCATGGCTTGATAAACAAGCCCACCTGGTTGTAAAAATAAGGGCCTCCTTCAAAAACCTTGATCCTATCTTCCATGCAGTCAAACGTGACCATGAAATAGTTGTTGGCTAGGAGCCGAATCTCCATCTCACCAACTGGCATCCAAGTCCTCCTAGCCCAGGTCTCCAAAAATTGCAATGAAATTTTCAAACCCAAAAATTTGCAGTACAACGAATGTCGTGAGTAGTACTCAATATCCTCAGCGAGCATCTCCATCGGGATCACCACATTTGGCCTCTCTTTACATCTTTCAAGGCAACCGTTAATCTTGGGAACACGAAACCCTCCTGACGATCCAGCCTCAGGTTTCTCCAAATTCTGAGAAAATAAAATATTATCATGAAGATGAGACCCCAAAAGCAAGGGATTCGATCCAAGAGCAGACCGGAAATCCAGCTTAGGTCCCTCCCCCGAAGGCTCCCCAAGCTCCATTGAGGAAAGGATGAGGCACAACCCAAACCCACACCCCTCAGCCGAAAGTCCACCACTAGCCCCAGGCAAAAACCCCACACCTGACCAGCTTCAACACCCAGACAAAACACCACACTCCCCAGCAATCCCCACCTTCCACCAAGCAAAAACCGCCACCCCTCCCAAGCTCACCCAGACTAGAGGGAAGTAACCCCCTCAAGCCCCAGCCACGGCCACAAGCCTGGCCGCACACACCAAACACCAAGGAAATTGAAGGGAGGTCGGCCGCGGGCAACAAGAAACCCCCAGCCACCGCACGCCCCCCAAAATCACCCACAAAAAATCGCAGAAGATTCGCCCCCCCAGCACACAGACACCCGCCCACTCTCACAGCGCAGAACCAGAAAAACCAGAGTAGAGCTAGGGCGCGGATGCCCTAGCTCTGCGAACA
>VDFB02028787.1:26678-66622 GCA_007258455.2 Sequoia sempervirens
CAACAAAAAATAGGAATCAATGACTTTTTTCCCGTTCTTGCTGCCAAGAATAACATTAGAAACAATCAATGATATAAAATAACATTATCAGCATAAACATTAGTAGCAAGATTTCTAACGAATGCATTAATAGGCATGAGCACACCGAAAAAATTAGTCTCCCACTGTAAATGGAGGGACTAGTTGACGCAAAAGAGCTTTTAAACAATGCAAAGAAGATATTTGTTACAACATGCATACCAACAAGATAGTTATAAAACCTTCCTAATACAAATTTTATCTTGACAAATTTTTGCACTTATCTGAACCTAATTTTCATTTAATAGATTGAAATTTATTTGGCGTACATCGCGTGACAAACAAAGATTAGTTACATTGTTAATGGTGTATGAGAGAACTCGACATTTATGAATTATGGTGTTAAGTCTTTAATTGAACAACAAACATCAACCCATGAAGCACTCAATGATAAGGAACAACAGAGATTAACCCATTAGAGGGACATAAAAAATATGAAATGACAGTGTACAAGATATAGGAACTTTCAAACGTGTCATTTTTTTCTTCTAACACGATAGATATAAACCCTCTCAATAGACACAAATTTCACCCTCATCAAACAATTTGAGCAAATGAATAAACAACACAAAAATGATAGTGTAAAAGATATAGGAAATTACAAATGCCTCCTTTTTTGACAGATTTCACCCTCATCAAACAATCTGAGCAAATGAATAAACAACGCAAACAATCCTTTGCTCGACAACCTTAATAACTAACACCACAATCCATTAATGATGACTGCACTCAATCTATGACAATAAATGAAAATTAGGGGCTAACAAATGCTAAATGTCCTTGCTAAAATGCCATGCATTGACAAAAACACTATGTGCGAAGACACGACTATATCAAAGAACATTACAAAGCCATGAAATATTTCCAATAGCAACAAAACATTACCAATTGATGAAATGATTTTATATCGAGACATTTTGCAATTATTTAGACCTAATTTTTATTTTTATTTAATAGATTGAAGTGCAGTTGGCATGCATGCATGTAGAGAAAAGATTAGTTTCATTCTTAATTGTGGCTAGCAGAGAAGGTTACATTAATGAATTATGGTGTTAAGTCTTTAACTCAACAATATAGACTAACCCATAAAATCACTCAAAGATAGGGAAGAGTAGACATTAATCCATAAAATGCAAAGAACAACAAACAATAGACATTAACCCATAAAATGCAAAGCTGTAAAAAGCTATAAAACGATACTGTAAAAGATATAGGAACTTACAAACGCCTCATTTTTTGCTTCCAATATGATAGACATAAACCCTCTCAACAGACACAAATTTCACCCTCATCAAACAATCTAAGCAAATGAATAAACAACGCAAAAATGTCAATGTTAAAGATATAGGAACTTACAAACACCTCTTTTTTCGCTTTGAATATGATAGATATAAACCCTAAATGTATCTATTTCTGGATCGCGGAGTGTGATCCAAAACGTTGATGAAAAAAAAAAGCTTTAACACAATCAAATCAAGAAATAGATACATTCAGTAATATGGATTGTGGAAATTTATTATAATAGATATAAACCCTCTCAAAAGACACAACTTTCACCCTTATCAAACAATCTAAGCAAATGAATGAACAACGCAAATAATCCTTTTCTCGACATACTTAAAACTTCACACCATAAGCCATTAATGACACCTGCACTTTAGTCTATTCACAATAAATGAAAATTAGGGACTAATAAATGCACAATGTCCTCATTAAAATGCCACACATCGACATAAACACTGGGTATGAAGACACAACTATATCAAAGAACATTACAAAGTCATGAAATATTTCCAAGGGAAAAAAAAATTAGGAATTGATTAAATTTTTCCCTTTCTTGTCTCGAAAATAATTTGCAATTAGAAAAATATAAAACCATGAGGAAAATACCAACAACGAATGAGAAAATTGCAAAAAAAAAGCCAGAATTCCCTATTAATAAAATATTCCCACAAACTATAGCGTAAATATTAGTAGCATGATTTCCGACGAATGCACCAAAAACATTAAGTCTTCCAACCTAAAAGACAACGAAGTAATAATACAATTGTTTAAAACACTTCAACAACCCAAACTTAAAATGTTAAAAGGGCTGTGGTATGCAATTTTCCCCCGTGCATATACATTGCCTAATATAGAAAATGTAACAAAGAAACTAGTGTAGGTGAGTGCCAATTTAAGGGATATTCGTATGAGTGTATAAAAAGAATAGCCGTGGAGGACAACGAAGCATGAAAACGACATAAAACCGTATCTTCTAGGAATTCACGTTCCACCTGTTTTTGACCGTTGGCGTCGTTTTGTCTGGTTGTGTGACACCATTGGAAACAGTAATTTTGGGGTCCACAATGCCATAATACTTAATTAAAATTTCAATTGTTTCCTTCAACGTTAACATTACATTTATTCTAGTGGCATGTAACCAATGAGATTTTTACTGAGTTGTCTGTTTCACGGGCGCCACCCCTTTACCCGTGCCGGCCTTTTTTCTTTTATCAAAAGGATGTTCCATCGATTCTCTCTCACCATAGCTAAACTGCCTAAAAGATAAGAAAACTTAAATAGACCTTTTTTCTACTAGAAGCTAAATACGATTTATGTTTATTTCTTTTCATCATCTTGAGTTTTTTTTTTTTTAATTATTATTTCACATTTTGTGCTCTTTTGTACTTTCTAGTAAAAAGTGTATAAAAATCAACAGACACCCCCTATTATACAAGGAAAATCACATAATTAATAATGATTTTTCCGACTATTTCAAGCCCCAATCACTTTTTATTGAGTGAGTCATTTTGATCTTTATAATAATTGTAACAAGAAGTTTATTTGCTAATATTGATCAAGATTTATAATTTACAAAAAAATAAATCTAAAGAGGTTATATTTTGTTGAGTGCATTGCATCTCATTTATATCATAAAGGATGAGGTAGGAATTGTGCACCAAGAAAATTTGGTGGAATGATACTCCTTTGTTCTTAACACTTAATCAAAGAGGTCTTATTATTTGACAAACATGTTTTTTTGCTAATTGTATTAAAAATGTCTTCTTAAATAGTATTATGTGCTTGATATGTTTTGGACATTAGAATGCACTATGTTAGGTTGTTTTTCTTTATTTTATTTTTTGGGCTTGCTAGAAAAAAATGGCCAATTATTTTTCTTCTTATGAAAGAGCCCTAGATTCAAATCACTATATGGATGTTGTATTTAAAATGTATGGGATTTTAAAATTGTTGACCAACATTTGTTGTAATTGGGCTTCTGTAAATTGAAAATTGTGTCATCATATATTTGATATACAAATATAGTATATTGTAAACTATACAAAAAAATAATAGTTAGATGAAATCATGCCCTCAAAATATATTTGTCACATTGAATTTGTGGTTCAAGATGGATCAATAAAGATAAAAATGTTGGCGTAAATAGGTAATTTACCTAACTAGTTAATTAGTGGGGTCTTATTCACATGTTAAGTCCACTTAGGTCGTACACATATTTCTAGAAGTTTTAGTTGTCTAGATAAAATCTTATCCTATCTTATCTATTTAAGTTTTATTTAATTCTGGTGTCCTAGGTCATTTAATAATGACTCATGTCATTTAATAATGGCACAAGTCATTTAGTGTTTTGCATTAGGTAGTTCATCACACCTTGTCTATATAAGCAAGGTCATTGTACAATTTTATAACATACCTCATCATCATATTTGATAGATCTTAATATCAAGCAAGCTCATTTCTTGCATACTCTCTTGTGAAAGGTTTTCATTGTTTTTGCAAGTGGTCTTGGGTATTGAGAGCTAATCTTCAGTTCCTACATGGTATCATAACTATGGCCATACAAATTCCTTGCAAATTTGAGGATAGATCTATTGTTAGTGAGATATGTTGGTGAGTTTTAGCAAGATTGATTATGCTCTTTCCTCACATCATATGGTGATACGAGGAATCAAAATACTTAAAAAAAAGAGCACCAATTTTAGGGGTTTCCTCTTTGAGGATTTCTATTGTAGGTTAATTTTAACATGTGTTGGAGATAATTTTAGCTTACCATTAAGTCCAAGGCATTTAAGAAAGTCAATATTGGCTTTCATTTCATCAAAATTTGACATATTTTTCCAAATCTACAAGTTTGAAGTTAGGAGGTGGTTGCCAAATCTGGGAGGTAGCTAATTTTTTGAAGCACTTTAGGCCAAAAAAACCCTACCATTGCATTCAAAAGGCCGAAAAAACTTAAGATCGCCTTTAAATTCATCAAAATCAAAGACTTTTTCCTCAAGCCCTTAAAGGTGTTTTTTCAAAAAATTATCAGCATTTTCGTCTATACGACTATACGAAATTCGTATAGTATGGTATTGAAACGTAGTGATCATACAGTATATTCTATGGAATATTCACTAGGTCACATTGGTTTGTGTCATTAGGTTACACATCTACGTAATTATGCACATGATCGTTGTTAGTAGGTATACTATAGAAGAAAGGCAACTTGCTTGATTTGGGGAATAATTGATGATAAATTGGACTTAATGAGGCCTTGGTTTAGTGTTGTGAGGTGTTTTTCACATCCACACTAGGTCTTGGAGCTTTGCAAATTAAATAAAATGGATTTATTGATGTCTTGTGAAGGTGTTGTGAAGTGTTGTAACACATTTCTACAATTTTCTAGACTATTCTTCTTATAATTCATCTAAATGTCACGATTTTATCCCTTATCAAGTCCTATTTTAAGTGTTGTAAAGTCTTGTAACAAGATTTCACACTTTTCTAGGCTTATCTTCACTATTTGTACACCTTTCTTATGCTTTATTTGGCCCCTTTATGCACTCATATGGCTTAATTAAGTGTATTTTTTAATGTAAACCTGACAAACAACATTAAATGTGACTTAATTACTGACACCCACTTGCAAGCATAGAGTGGGACCCATTTGCCCTGGGTGGCGAATGAGTCCCTCTTGGCTCCAAATTCAAAATATTTCAAATTTTATTTCAGGTTTTTATTCAAAAAGACCTTATGTCGGCTTGTGATGATGTATTATTGGGTTATTAGGGAATAAGTGTGTATAAATAAGTGTTTTTCCATCCATTGTAACCCCAATTCATCCATTAACTCATTTTCACAATTCATTCATCATCTATCTTCTCCATCAAGCCAAGCAAGTTAGGGTTTCATCATTGCAAGTCACCAAGTTAGCTTCCAAAGACATTCAAGGGTAGATTCTTCATGTTTTGTTGCAGGAATTCAAGGTCAATCATCATGGAAAGGTAATAAACTCCATTATTGCATGCTCCATTACATTCTTTCATCATTTTGGTTTAATTACCTAAAAGGGGTTTGACCAAGGCACAACCCCATGCCCTAACATCCAACATTTCTTTCTTGTCTTGTGTGTTTGTAGATTTAGGCATCTTGGAAGCTTGGAAATCATTAAGAATCAACTTTCAAAATTTTTTAAGTCCCCTCTTCATTTTCCAAGTCAAAATATAAAAAAAAAAGAGACTGTCAAACCCAAATTCGACAATTTCAAAACTGGACACCTGGAGAAGCAAAAAGTGCAGACCGGAAGCTCTAGATTCCACCTTTGAATATTCAGAAATTCAAAAGTGGACTCATTTTCCATGGGTGGTGAATGAGTCCCAATCCCAGGTTATTTTTTGGTTTTTTGCATTTTTAGATACCCTTTTACGTGAAACAAGTTTTGGAACAGTTTTACAAAACTGGGACTGATTCACCTAGAATCGCGAATGAGTCCCACTAGGCCTAAAATTCAGCATCAAAAACATTCCAGAAGCCATTTCCAATCTCCATCCATATTCTAGGTGCACACTTTCAGTCTCATCAATTTTCATTCAGTGTTGTTGACATTTCTAGGTGTTTTTGCATTACACAATGTGTTTTCGAACAAGTTACATTTCTTAGGTTTTGCATTAATAATCAATCCATTTTATCAGTTTCTTGCACTTAGATAATTGCATTTAGACATAATTTCATCATACATATCTTAGATTGAATGAACCGCCTAGATTTTTGGGTGTGGGATCTATCTCTTTCCATTAGGTGAAACACCCTAATTGAGCAAGAAAGAGACATAACATTCCATACATCTTAAAATCTATGGTTCAATAGGTATGAAATTTCAGATACGAATGTCAATTTAAATTTATTAATATTTTATTCATTGTCAGTTTTTCCAAGATGTTGGTCATCATAAAGGTTTTATTGCCAATGCCCAGTCACTTACACTTGCATGCAATGTGGGGCACCCACCGCCCAACATAGGTGGTGCCATCCTGAGCACCACCCACCCATCACTTTGTGAGCAGCGTGAGTTTTTTAAAAGGCTACCATCACACCTATCCTCTGTGTATGGTCACATTGTGACTAGGCACTAGCCCCCAAAGGGCTAAATATTTTTCCCTAGTGTCCAAATTGGGCAGTTTTACTATGGGCCATATCTTGCAATCAAGGAGTCATTTTTTTGCAAACGAGATATCAACAAAAATTTGGTTTCATTTACTTTATAGTGGTGCAAGTCATTTTGACAAAAAAAATTATAGGTACATTTTATTGTAGACTAAAGCTATATTCCCATTTGGACCTCTGAGGTCATAAATTTTTTCCTAGATCTTTGTTTTTCATGATTTTTACAACATCAAAAAATGGAATCAAGGAGCTTTATCATTGTACACATGCATTTTTCCTAATTTCATCCCTAGGTATCATTTATTCATATTTTAGCATATTTTTATGAACTAGCTAATTACATGGACATCCTAACTCCTGAGGAGGTTCTATCTTTTTGGGAAGGCTTCATTTGTAGTATACATCATGTTTTGGCATTTCTAATTGATGTTGAATGTTTGAGTTTTTGTAATTTGGAGATTTCTCATAGTTCATTATGGGTTTTTCATTCCATCCTTCTCTAATTATGTTGAAAAGGGGAAACTATAAACAATGGAGAGATGCCATCATAAAACATCTATGTTGGCTTCATATGTTGTCACATTTGTATGGTCTTGTTCCCCCTCTAGGTACTAATAGTAAGAAATTAGCTTGGAATTGCAAAGGAGATCATGTCTTAGGAGTTATTGCTATGCATGTTGATGATGAAATTTTGAATGCTCTTGTTCATTTTGAGTGTCCTCATGCTCTCTGGACTAAAATTTAGGAGATCTATGGAGATTTTGATACTCAACCATTCCCAAATGATCTTTTTTAGATTTTCTGGTGTCTCTTAATCTTTCAAAAGGATACCCTATGATTATGATACTATTTAAGAGTTTAATTATTTTAAGTACTTTGAATATTCATATCAGGATGACGAGGTTTCTCCAAATGCTCCTTCTTCTCCTTCAAAGGTAGTTTTGGTACCTTCATATTTAGTGATTCCTTGTGCAAAGTCATTGATTGAGGCTCCCATCATTCCTATTTAGCAATACCATTCATCCTTTATTGGTGATTCATTGAGAACTTTATATGATTCATTCCAATAGGTGTCTCATTGTCTTACTAATTGAGATTCCTATTTATCATACATTGCACCTTTGTTTGTGGGATCTCACATTTCAAATTTGGAGGACACATTTGAGGGTTATCTCTCCTCTTTGATAAAAATCATTGCACAACTATTGTTAAACCATCTTTTTCTTTGGATATTGTTCAACATTAGTTTTTGAATAGTCATGGTTTGCCACCTTCCTCATTGATTAGGTATGTACCTGATTTGATTGTGGCATCATCATCTTTAGTGAACAAGGAGACACATGTGCATCTTTCAAAGCCAGATTCATCATAAATCTTTATTCTTCTTTCTTTTAATTTCTATCTAGAATGGGAATCATTTCTTCATTGGTACTTGGTTTTGTTTCTTCTAAAATGGAGACATGTTGTTTGTCAATATTGGATCATGTTTTATCTTTAGATAATTACCATTTTGAAAGATATTATACATTGTGGGAGGTTACATAGTCTATCTCTTTACCTTTTATGGGGGGTCATTAATTTTATATTCATGATGGATGTAGTCCTTGGGGGTATCATTAAGTCCCTCCTTCATCATCTTTTTTAATATCTTTTCTCTCTTTTGGAGAGGGGGTTTTTCCAATTTACTTTTCTCCTTTTCTCTCTTTGTGAGAGATTGCATTTGTACATGGGTACCTAACATGGCCTCATATCTAAGACCCATCTTTGCATCTTTACATCATTTTCATAATAATTTATTCTTCCTAAGTATTCTTAAGGGGGGTGTTGGTGTAAATAGGTAATTTACCTAACCAGTTAATTAATGGGATCCTATTTACATGTCAAGTCCACTTAGGTCCTAGGCATATTTCTAGAAGCTTTAGTTGTCTAGATAAGATCTTATCCTATGTTATATTTTTAACTTTTGGTTAATTATAGTGATCAATTTTATTTAATAATGATTTGTGTCATATAATAATGGCACAAGTCATTTAATGTTTTGAAAATTAGGTAGTTCATCACACCTTGTCTATGTAAGCAAAGTCATTGTACACTTTTGTAATATACCTCATCATCATATTTGATAGATCTTAATATTAAGCAAGTTCATTCCTCGTATACTCTCTTATTGAAGGTTTTCATTGTTTTTTAGGTCTTAGGTATTGAGCTAATCTTCAACTCCTACAAATAAAAGGTAACAATATACTATAATCATTATCATGAAATTTTTTGAAGAGTAAATTCTATAAAATCTAGTTGGGAACTTAAACAAAAGAAAAGAGAACAAAAAACATTAAGTAGTTAATGCTATAAATTCATGGTATCACAAAAGTTGAGATAGCTTTCACATATTATTAGTTGCCTAATAACTTGAATATTTCATCTATAATTGATTTAAAAGTCCCTATTTAACTATTGTTTCTAGCTATTTTGTGCTTAGAGGACACAATTTGATAGTTCCACTCTGTGTTTTAGTGGCTTCACTCTATGTTTCTATATGTAGACACCTAAATTTGGACACTTGCATTGGTCCAAATTTGTCCCTTTTCGTCTAAACATCCTCTTATTTATGTTAATTAGGTAATATTGCTATTATCTAATTAATATCATTAAATTCTGCCAAATCCCTAAGGTATTTAGTTAACAATTAAATACCTTACTCTTTAATCACCCTTTCATCAAATGAATTAAATAAATATGACATTTATCTAATTCCTCACATGTCACATCATTTTCTTAATCTTAATCAACCTCCTAATTTTATCATTGGGGATGTGCACATGTCTAATCCTTGATTAGGATGTGTCACATCCTCCAACTTTTGCAAGTTGGCTTCTAATCTTCCTTAACCACTAATTATCTTCTAATTACTGATCAATTAAGCCTAATCAGTACCTTGGTCAACTCTCCCCATTCCCTAAGGAATTTTTAATTCCTTTTTATCCTTCCAAGACTCTCCTTATTCCCATACAAGTTCTAGAACCTTTGACTTGTCACATCACTCACATGTGCCAAAGTCTTCTAGAACCTTTGAATTGTCACATCAATCCCATGTGGGTAAGTACTTACCTTTTTAAGGACCGTGTCTTATCCAAGGTACTTCTCACCTCTCATTTTTGGAACCTTGTCTTATCAACAAGATCTACCAATCATGTAAATTTTAAATTCACTTTTTATTCATCCAAGATTCTCCTCTTCCCCATGTGATCATTGAGAGGTCACATCATCCCCTTTTCCAAGGTACTTATAAGTACCCTCCCATCACATGCCATCTTCCACCTCATGTGTCCTTATCCATCTTGCCCATGGTGGCAAGAACTCAACCCTTCATCTTGCCCATGGTGGCAAGATCTCAACCGTTTGTTTCCCTAGGGTTTCTCTCCATAAAATGAAGGATTTTTTCTTTCATTCTAATTCATTATGCATTCACAACACAACTCATTCAACATTCAACCAACTTCATTTCTCAAGCCCATACTTGCATCTTCTCATACCCACCATTGTTGCATACCTTAAGCTCTCATTGCATCTATCTTGATCATTTTCTCAACTACCCACATCCTTCATTTGAATCCTCATCTTGAATACATTGTTTTGTATCCACTTTCATCCATCTTGCCATCAAAAGGAGCACACAAAATCAACCATGAAGGTCCAACCAAAAGATCAATTCAAGACAAGGTAAATATTTTCTTTTTGTTATCTTTCTTTGTTTTGAATTCAACTAGGCTAATCTTGAGGTGTTAGGTGTTGTTTCCTTCATTTTAGAACTTTATTTTGCATTATCTAGACTAGAGGAAACTTCTCTTGATCACACTATAGTTTCACTTTGCATTTTGGTGTATCTACTCTAACTATCCTAATGCATTTTTAGTGATTTTAACACTCCAACATTCCATTTATTTGATAGGGGGTCAATCTTATAGGCTATTATGTTATCCATCTAACTAATAATTCTTGTTTTTTAGGCCTAACACACTTCTTGTAGATCCTTTTAGATTAAATATATTTTGGTAGATCCACTTTTCATTTTGGCATATTTTTACATATCAATGGTGTTAATTTTCATCCCTATCAATGTATTTTTCATTTTTTGACCAACTCTTAGTTTTTTGTTAAAAATAAATTTTATAAATCTCATCTTAAACAAATTTAAATCACTTCTTATCTAATATTTGTCATTTTATATGCACATATCATGTTTTTAGGCACGTGTTTTTTGATTTCACATGTGTGCTATATATAATTTCAATAGTTTAAATACACTTGAATTAGAAAATGCACTTTTCATTGAACTAAAAAATCTACTAATTAGTATATCCACAACCTACTTTAGTGAATATGCAACATATTTCAATTTTTCTCACACCTTTCTTTTAGTGATTATGTTATTTCCCAACTCATCAATGACTATTGGTGTTAGTGTGGCCCATTAAATTTTTCCTTGATTATCTCAATGTCTAATCCCTTGATTGTGCAACTTGAAATTGTTTATTCAAGATAAAGATCCTAAATTACTAAAACTTTTATTTGTAGAAAATGCTTGTCTTAGAAAAATTACTTTCTCACTAATCTAAGCACATTTCAATTTCTTAAGGGGAATTAATCATTGTTTTCCATGTTTTTTTATCAAACCTAAGAATAATCTCTCTCCTTGTGCCCTTGGGTGATCTTGGAGATCAAAATGATATATTTAGTTTATTTTCTTTTTATCATTGTATCTCAAGGAATCTAATCATGTATGCTCTCACCTAGCACTAGTTTTACCTTGAGTGAAAATAGTGATTGGATCATACTTCTATGAGGTTTTCCTAGGGATTTCATCACCCTAGGGGTGAACCCAATTCCAAAATTTTAGTAGAGTATAAAAAATGGAGGATAAATCAAAATATTTGCCTCTTTTCCAAGTAAAATATTTTTAATCAAGGTAAGCCCCCAATAAATTTATAAATTGGCCCAAGGTGAAGTTCAATGGTGGGTTACTCCCTTTTCCAAGTTGTTTGACTTAGTTCCCTTTCATCTAGCCTTGTAATATATTGAGTATGCACCTAACAAACATTATTCATCCAAGTCTAAGACCAACTATGCATTCTTTCATGTAGTGTACTAGTAAGCAATTAGCCCCAAAAAGTTTTTAAAAACATAATTTCAAGTGGTGAGAGGTACATCTACCTTGGAAAAGGCCTTGATACCTCCAATGGTAACAAATCCCATGCAATTTGGCACTCCATAGCTACCAATCATTTGATATATAGTATATTTGTTATCCTATAGGGATTGATAGACCTACCTACATAGTCATAGGTTGTTAATGTTCCTGGAGTGTTTTAATCATCAAAAATCATGCAACCCCTATAATCCAAATCCTTAAAATCTAAAACATTTCCTTGCCTTTAAGCTCTTGTTGATTGTTTTTTTTTCAAATTTTTCCAAAGGTCAAAATTTCCCATCAAATCCAAATCAACTCAATCCAGCCTAATCTAATAATCCTCTAATCCACCTCATCCTAGTAATCCAATGTAACCTTAATCACCCAATACAAATAAATCCAACCTTAATCACCCAAACCAAATCACCTAGCCCTATCAAAGGTCTCTTCATATTCCCTCTAATAATTCATTCTAATCCATCCAATTTGTCTTCAAATATTCCTAATATATCCCACCATTGAGATTTTGAGGACCTTAGCTCTTATCTAATATCATCTAATCTAATCCATCCTAAGGGTTAGTGTAGGATCATGGGGGTCCAAACTAGGCCCTTAACTGATAATAAAAATTCAGAAAAATAGAGTTAGGAAACTTGACATAAAAATTCAAATAGGAACTTATTAACATAATTTGTAGAAAATTGAATATAATTTCTAAGCTACTAGTCCTTTTTTTAGAAAAAAGTAAATCTATTTGGTGAAATTTTGAAATTTCAATGCAGTAGTATTAAATTTTTAGGAAAAAAAAGCAGGTGTATGTCTGACCAACCTAAGTACAAGAAAAAATAATATATTTTTTTTTAAATTTCAATATAAGTAGAGGACACATGCTTGGATGTGACACATTTTTTTTCTAATTTTTTTACAAGTAAATAATTAGTTATGATTTTTTTATAGATTTTTAAAAAAATATTAAAACTTGTTTGTGTGACCACCATAACTTGGCCAAAAATTTATGAAAATCAATTATTTTTATCCTATAGTATGGGAAGCATAGAATGTGCCACATCTTTCTGATTCAAAAAATGTGAAATAGTTTTGAGAATTATAGATATTTTTTAATCAACCTATCAATTAATAATTTAGTCATAATGCATGTAGAAAATCAATAATAAATATCTATTAAATTCAAAATAAGGAATATATTATATTGGTGAAAATTTGAAAGTTTTCTCTATAAGCCCTTTTCGTTTCATCAAATTTGGATAAAAATTCGTTAGCCACAAGTGCAAACTTTGGAGAACTAAGAAAATTTTATAAACATGTTTTTGCAGTTGATCTTCCAAGTATGACACCCCCAAGACAAATCCCAAGGAAACCCCAAGGAAAATCCCAAGACTGCTAATTTTATTAGAAAAAGTGAATATCTATTTCAAATGGGTACCCGTTCAGAATGTATATCTATTTGTAATAGATATTTGTTACCTTTACTATATATAAAATATTTTGTATTATTAATATATAATAAATATATTATATATTAATGGAAAGAAGGTCAATTGAGTCTAAGCAACATCTTACATTACATGGATGTGGAAGATACCAACAACGGGGAGAGGTTGATAAGATGATCGGGGCAGGGTCGGCATCGCTGAGAGCTAGGGCATCCGCGCCCTAGCTCTACTCTGGTTTTTCTGGTTCTGCGCTGTGAGAGTGGGCGGGTGTCTGTGTGCTGGGGGGGCGAATCTTCTGCAGTTTTTTGTGGGTGATTTTGGGGGGCGTGTGGTGGCTGGGGGTTTCTTGTTGCCCGCGGCCGACCTCCCTTCAATTTCCTTGGTGTTTGGTGTGTGCGGCCAGGCTTGTGGCCGTGGTTGGGGCTTGAGGGGGTTACTTCCCTCTAGTCTGGGTGAGCTTGGGAGGGGTGGCGGTTTTTGCTTGGTGGAAGGTGGGGATTGCTGAGGAGTGTGGTGTTTTGTCTGGGTGTTGAAGCTGGTCAGGTGTGGGGTTTTTGCCTGGGGCTAGTGGTGGACTTTCGGCTGAGGGGTGTGGGTTTGGGTTGTGCCTCATCCTTTCCTCAATGGAGCTTGGGGAGCCTTCGGGGGAGGGACCTAAGCTGGATTTCCGGTCTGCTCTTGGCTCGAATCCCTTGCTTTTGGGGTCTCGTCTTCATGATAATATTTTATTTTCTCAGAATTTGGAGAAACCTGAGGCTGGATCGTCAGGAGGGTTTCGTGTTCCCAAGATTAACGGTTGCCTTGAAAGATGTAAAGAGAGGCCAAATGTGGTGATCCCGATGGAGATGCTCGCTGAGGATATTGAGTACTACTCACGACATTCGTTGTACTGCAAATTTTTGGGTTTGAAAATTTCATTGCAATTTTTGGAGACCTGGGCTAGGAGGACTTGGATGCCAGTTGGTGAGATGGAGATTCGGCTCCTAGCCAACAACTATTTCATGGTCACGTTTGACTGCATGGAAGATAGGATCAAGGTTTTTGAAGGAGGCCCTTATTTTTACAACCAGGTGGGCTTGTTTATCAAGCCATGGTATGCGGGATTCAATCCGGCCGAGGAGATTCCTAGTCGAGTTCCAGTTTGGGTTCGATTGCCAAGGCTACCGGTCGAGTGCTGGCGTGAAGATGTTCTGCATTTACTTGCTTCAATGCTTGGTAAACCCGTTGGTTCATCTCAGCAGACGCAGTTCAAAAAGGTAATGACATTTGCTCGATTCTGTGTGGAAATTGATTTAAGTAAGCCTTTGCCAGATTCTCTAGAAGTGAGTGCAGGTTCTTACTCATGGGTTCAGCAACTTGATTATGAGACCTTACCCTTTAGATGTCGGTTGTGTCATGAGTATGGTCACTTACTTCATAGATGTCCAAGGGCCAAACCCTTGGAGACTAATTCTTCACAGCCTCCTAAGAATCCTTCAGGGTTGGATAAGGGTAAGGGTCCTCTTCGGGAGGGTGGTGCCGGGGAGGATGGCTTTATTCCTGTCAAAGCTCGGAATAGGAATAAGGGGCATAAAAGGTCTTTGAAGGAACGACAAGATGAGGATTCTTTGAACAAATTTGAGGTGTTGGAAGGTCTTAGCCAGCAGGAAGTGAATCCGGGTTTGGTTGATCTGGATCAGGGCAATTTGGGTTCTGAGCAACAAGGGCAGCTAGTGGAGTTGGAGCAGGCAAACCATCAGGTGGTGGTTGGTTCGAATTTTCAAGGTTCTGAGTTGGTGGGGGGTGGTTTAGGTCAAGGGGGAATCAGCCCCGTGGCCTCCCTTGCTCCTCAGATGGTTGGATCCCAGCAGTTAGATTCAGACTTAAATTTGGAGGTTCAAAAAGAATCAGGAAGTGTGGTGGTGAAAGATTGTGAGGCTGTGTCTCTCCCTGAGCAGAGATCTGGGTCGGTGGGGGGAAAAAGCAGCAAGTCATCTCTTCATTTGGGCATCCTACAAAAAGATCTTAAGAAAGGAGGGACAGAGAAAGGATCTAAGTTGGGTAGGAAGAAGGATTTGGAGAAGATTAAGATGATAGGGGAAAATCTGGTGGAATCAGGGTCAGTTAAGACTCTGGATTCTCACTTCTCAAGCCCTTTGAAATGATTATTCTATCATGGAATGTTAGGGGCTTGAACAGTGTCCCTAGACAAAAAGCTATTCGGAATTTGATTAGATGTCAGTCTCCTGATATTCTTTTTTTACAGGAGACCAAGCTTACTGCGGATGGTATGATGGGTATTATGCCCAAGCTGTGGGTGAGTGGTGATTGCCAGTGTATTGGTGCTCAGGGTTCCTCGGGTGGGGTGGCTTGCTTATGGAACCCTCGGAAGATTTGCCCCTTGTGGTGGGTTTCCTCCAAGTCCTCTATTTCTCTGGCGGCCTCTTGTTATGATTCTAGGGAAGTGGCTCTTTTTTCCAACATTTATGCTGCTGTGGATTTGCATGGCAAGCAGCTTTTGTGGTCGGACATTCGGTATGTTCGAAGTATGAATCCTTACCTATTGTGGATTATCAGGGGGGATTTCAATGCTATCACTGAGATTGCTGAAAAGAGGGGTGGTACCATGAGGTTGGAGGCTTCTGCTTTCATTTTTCAGGACAATATTTCTTCTTTGAATCTTATTGATATCAGGCCCGGTAATGGTCTCTTTACCTAGAACAATCTGCGTGCAGGTGAAAATTGCATCGCTGAGCGGCTGGATCGGTTTATGGTTTCTAGCTTTTGGGTGGGTGATAGGTGGGTTACTAGCTCAGAGATTTTGGATTGGAGGAGTTCGGACCATTGGCCCATTAAGCTTACTATCAACATGGCTGGGTGGCCCCACAAGCCCTCTTTCAAATTCCAGCTCATGTGGTTGCGAGATCCAGAACTCCACGATTATGTCGCTCAGTGGTGGCGGGAGGGAAGACCTTTTGGTACGGCCATGTTTGTTTTTACTAAGCTTCTTCAGTTTGTTAAGTATAAACTCAAGCGTTGGAATAAGCAATGTTTTGGAAATATTTTTAAGGCCAATTCTGATGCACAAGATAAGTTGGACGGTATTACGAGGTTGATGAGGGAGAATGGGGTGTCTGAGACTTTGTTGCAGGAGGAATCTAGGGCTTTGAAAGCTTTAGAGGAATGGGAATTGTGGGAGGAGATATTTTGGAAACAAAAAGCTCGGATTGAATGGCTTCAGGAGGGGGATAAGAATTCTGCTTTCTTCTTTAATTCTGTGAAGGCGCGGAGGCATGGAAATTTTATTCCTGTTTTGATTACTGATAGGGGTGAGCGCCTAAGTTCTTTTCAGAGTATCTCTGATGAGGCTGTCCATTACTTTTCTTCCCTCTTTAGAGAGGATTTGCAGGGGAACTCGGTGGGAGAGGCTCAGGTCCTCTCTTGCGTCCCCCATTTGGTGTCTCGCGAGATGAGAGAGGATCTTATGGGGGAGATCACCCTTGAAGAGTTAGAGAGGACGGTGTTTCAGATGAAGAAAGGAAAAGCTCCTGGCCCTGATGGTTTCCCGATTGAATTCTTCCAGGAGTTTTGGGAGATCATCAAGTTGGATTTATTGGAGGTTGTCAAGGAATCGCAGCGGAATAGGCAAATGTTAAAGGCTATGAATTCCACGTTTTTGGCTCTGATTCCAAAGTGTGATGGAGCGGATAGGTTGAGCCGTTTCTGGCCTATATCTTTGTGCAATGTGTTGTATAAGATTATTTCGAAGCTAATTGCTAATAGGTTGAAGAAGTGGTTGTCGTTACTCATTTCAGAGGAGCAAAGTGGTTTTGTGGAGGGCAGGCAGATTTTGGATGGTATTGTTTTGGCTACTGAGACCATCCATTCTATGGCTAAATCGAGAGATAAGGCTATGTTTATCAAACTGGACATGGCAAAGGCGTATGATAGAGTCCGCTGGTCTTTTCTTCAGAAGGTCCTGGCTACCTTTGGTTTTGGTGATGACTGGATTCAATGGGTCATGAGTTGCATTACGTCTGTGTCCTTTTCTGTGTTAACTAATGGGGAGCATTCAGGGTTGTTTAAGGCCTCTCGTGGGATAAGGCAAGGTGATCCTCTTTCCCCTTACCTCTTTATTCTACTGGTGGAAGGTTTGGGGCGTCTTCTGAGGCGACAGGTGGAGCTGGGGCTTGTTCAGGGGTGGCGGTGGGGTGGGGATTTACCTCCTTTGTCCCACTTGCAATTTGTGGATGATACTGCCTTGATGGGGGCAGCTACTATTAGGGAGGCTACTAATATTCGTAGGGTGTTGGATTTGTATCTTGAGGCTTCAGGTCAATCAATCAACGAAGATAAGTCTTCTATTTATTTCTTTAATACTCCAAACCCTATTCAGAGGCGAATTGCTCAAATTCTTCGGTTTCAGATTGGGACTCTTCCTCTTTCTTACCTAGGGGTCCCGGTCACGGTGGGCAGACTATCGAGGGAGTCATGGCAGCCTATTCTGGATAAATTTCGTTTGAAGGTTACTCATTGGACCAATCGTTGGTTGTCCTTTGCTGGGCGGGTTCACTTGCTGAAGTCGGTGGTTCTGGCCCTCCCTATTTACCAGTGTATGCTTCAGGTAGCTCCGATGGGTTTTATTACGGAGTTGGATTCCTTGGCAAGACAGTTTTTATGGGCTGGCAGTGTGATGTCATCCAAGTGGAGTTTGGTCAAGTGGGATATAGTGTGTTGTCCTAAGCAGCTTGGGGGTTTGGGGTTGAGGCACTCCTCTCTGGTTGGGACGGCATTGGCAGCGAAGATTTATTGGAGATGGTGCACGGAAAAGGATAGGATTTGGGCTCAGATTCTTTCCTATAAATACTTTCAGGGCGTTCCTGGGGAAGAAATTCCTCGCTATCCCTTGTTGGGCAAGGGTTCTGCTGTTTGGGCCACCCTCAAGAAGGGAGCTGCGCTTATCAAGGAGGGCTTGTTCTGGATTTGTCGGAGGGGGACGGATGTTCAATTCTGGTATGATTCTTGGGATGGGCACCCTCCCATTCTCTCTCAGTTCCCTGAATTGATGAATCTGAGTAGGAGCTTCGAGGAGGCTGGCTGGACGAGGGTTAGTGATTTTAAGGTGCTTTCGTTCCAAGGTCAACTTGTGAGTGCCAGGTGGTTGACTCCTGAGGAGTGGCCAATTATGGGTATGGAGGAGGATTGTAGGGTTCTTCATAGTATTCTCTTGGGCAGACAGTGTAATCCTTTAAGGGATAGGGATACCCTTGCTTGGTCTCCTAATCCAAAGGGGCACTATACGGTTGCATCTGGATATCGGAGATTATGGGCTCAGAGGTTTGAAGGGGAAGAGGTTTCTTGGTGGAAGAAGGTTTGGAATAAGTTTTCTTGGCCGAAGTGTAATTGTTTTGCTTGGATCTTGGCTTGGAACAAATGTTTGACTTGGGACAAGATTCAGTTGCGCGGATTTCAGGGCCCGTCTATGTGTGTGATGTGTGGGAAAGGGGAGGAGGATTCTTCTCACCTTTTCTTTCGATGTCCTTTCTCCTTGCAGCTATGGCATTTTTGGTGGAGTGTTTGGGGAAATCCCTGTGTTCATGCTTCCTCCTTAGTTGAGTTCTGGTCTAGCTTGGGCAGACCTCCCTCGAGGGCATCTTTTTTGCAGGAGGTGTGGCTGGCAAGCCCAATTTTTTTGTTGTGGCAAATTTGGCTTGAAAGGAATAGAAGGATTTTCCGTGGAGAATTGTTGCAGGCTCAACAGGTGTGGTTCAAAATTATTGGGATGATCCAAGAGACTGTTCATGCCAAAGGGGAGGTGGAGTTGCCATTGGAGAAGAAAGATGCGGAGGTGGTGGTCCGGCTGGGTATCCTGGGGTTTTCCCCTTTGACTGCTCGTGGTCAGAAAGGTGGGCGATTGAGGCAGCGGGTCCAGCGTCAGGGGTCCTGGGTGCCTCCCCCTATGGGAACCTTGAAGGTTAATACTGATGGTTCCTCTAGGGGCAATCCTGGCCCAGCTGGTGTCGGAGGGGTTGGTAGGGATTCTTCTGGATCGGTGGTGTTCCTATTTTCCAAGCATATGGGAACACAAACTATCAATTTTATGGAAGGATGGGCAATTCTTTATGCCTTGCGGAATGCCTATGAGCTGGGCTGGCGTAGGGTTATTTGTGAATCTGATTCTCTAGTTCTAATTAACTTACTTAATAAGGGGAGGAGATTGGATGTGAGTTGGCAGTTGGCAGTTCTTGTTCAGCAGATCTTGCAGATTGGTATTCTTATGGAGAGTGTGTCTTTTGTCCATATTCCGCGGGAATGGAATAAGACAGCTGATTGTTTGGCTAAATGGGCTTCGGAGAGGCTGGTGGATTGGCAGATTGATGATTGGGCTCAGATTCCTTCGGAGCTTAGCTTGGATTTGGAGAGGATTCTGGTGGAGGATATTAGGGCTGCTGAATGATTTTGTTCTTGATTTTGTTGGTGCTTTCGGTCCCTTCTGGGCTTTTGCCCTTGGCTTGATTGTATTTCTAGTTCCTTTTATTCAATAAAATTTTTACCCCTTTAAAAATAAATGAGATATATATATATATATTATATATTAATAATAAATAATATATATTATATAATATAACCATATATTGTATATAGTATATGGTATATTACATATATTATATTATATTATATAATTACATATATATTATATAATTATATATACATTATATACTATATATAGAAAGTATAATATATAATATATTATATACTACATTATAATATATATAGAGTGGGAGAGAGAGAGTTATCTAGGTAGGGTGGGAGGGAGAGACCTGAGAGAGAGAGGGAGGGAGGGATAGAGAGAGCTATCTAAGTATGGTGGGAGGGATAGACAGAGGGAGAGACTTGAGAGAGAGAGGGATAGAGGGAGGGAGAGAAGGAGTGAGAGAGGGAGTTAGAGAGAGTTATCTAAGTAGGGTGGGAGGAAGAGACTTGAGAGAGAGAGGGAGAGATACTTTTCCTGGTAGGTGGGGAGAGAGAGACCCAAGAGAGAGGGGATGGGGGAGGAAGGAGGGAGGGGACAAACCCGAGAGAGAGAGAGAGAGAGAGAGAGAGAGAGAGAGAGAGAGAGAGAGAGGGGGGTAGGAGGGATAGAGGGAGGGAGAGACCTAAGAGAGAGGGGGTGGGAGGGATAGATGGAGGGAGAGACCTAAGAGAGAGAGGGAGCTATCTAGTAATGTTGGGAGGGAGAGACTTGAGAGAGAGAGAGATGAGTAGGAGGGATAGAGGGAGGGATCATCCTAAGAGAGAGAGGAAGGGAAGGAGGGATAAAAAGGCAGGGAGGGAGGGAGCAAGGAATGGAGGGATAGATTGATAGATAGAGAGAGGGATGGATGGAGGGATATAGAGAGAGAGAGAGGAGGGGAGGGACAAAGGAGGGAGGGACAAAGAGACCTAAGAGAGAGAGAGGAGTGGGATAGATAGAGGGAGGGAGATACCTGAGAGAGAGAGAGGGAGTGAGAGAGATAGGATGTGGGAGGGATAGAAGGAGAGAGATAATTGAGAGAGGGGTTGGAGGGATAAAGAGAGGGATCATCCTAAGAGAGAGAGGAAGGGGAGGAGAGATAGAGAGAGAGAGGAAGGGAGGGACAAAGGAAGGGATGGATGGATAAAGAGAGAGATAGAGGGAGGAAGGGGGGAGGGAGAGAACTAAGAGAGAGGGGGTGGGAGGGATAGAGGGAGGGAGAGATTTGAGAAAGAGAGAGGGAGGGAGGGGCGCATGAGGATAGAGGAGTGCAGGACCCAAGAGAGAGTGGGTGGGAGGGATAGAGGGAGGGAGAGACCTGAGAGAGAGACGGAGTCATCTAGTTAGAATGGGAGGGAGAGACCTGAGAGACCTAGGGGGTTTGAACGGATAGAGGGAGGGAGCATCCTAAGAGAGAGAGGGAGGGATTGTGTGAGTATGAGGAAGATAAAAAGCATGTTGCAAAATAAGGAAAATAATTTTTAAAAATTTGATGAGATTGAAACTAAAGATGATTTTTGTTTGAGTGAAATGGTAAGAGAAAGTGAGGAAAGAGTTACAGCAGTGGAGAAAACTGAGGTAAATTTTTATTTTTTTGAAATTTTTAATGAAGATAAATGTGAATATAATGAGGATGCAGTAGAGAAAATTCCATTAAAGGACATATAGGAGAGTGAAGATGATTTAATAATAAACATTGCAATGATAGAAGTAAAGTGGGATGCAATGTTTGTAATTCAGAGAGGGGATACATTTACATGTCTTGTAGAAGGAATGAAAGAAGAAAACAAAGTTGAAGATGCAACAAGTGATGAGAAGGTAAATTCCTATTTCAATGAATTTGAGAATAATTATTTTCATGTTGAAAGATGTATGATTTAGTGAATTTAGATGAGATGGTTTAGATAGATTTTGCTAGTGAGGATTGGTATGTAAAGAGGGATTTGTATGGTGTTGTAGAGTTTAGTGTAGATGCATTTTAGTGGAGGTAGCCAAAATATGGTGGGTTGAATCCAACAATATTGGAGGAGAATGTGAGATACACTTGGAGGAGGTGGTCAGGTTATGGTGGAGATGATTCCACATCGAGGTAAAGTAAAGAGAAGAGTTGTTAGAGGAGGTTTCTTGTTCTAGCTAAGTGTTGGAAGAGGAGAAAGAAGAATTAATTGTAGGTAGCAAATTCAGTGATGGAGTTTGCTAAGGATTGCTTGCAATCTAAAAGGGTGGTACTCAGCTCTCCATTTTGTGAATCCATATTCACAAAAAAATTCCCATCTTGGGTGTTTGATGCAAGATCATATAGGGTGTAAAAGCAATCTTGCATCATCGAAAAATAATTTCTTTTCTTTTAATTTTCAATAAGGGCTTATGTGGGCTAATGTTGTGTGGGAAATTAATTATTATAAATTTCCAAATATTGAAATATTTCCTTTGTGATTCTATAATTATAATTTTGATGGGTATTTACTCTGATAAATGTTACAAAGGTATAAAAGGGGGAATATTCTCTTTGGGCATCACATTTCTTGGTGGGGACCACTTTGTAAGCATGCTCTTACATGTTGAATTGCATGTTTTTTTGTCAACTTTGCATGTTTATGCATGTTCATATTTGGAGTTGTTAGAGCCATTGAGGAGTTATGGAGATTCTAGAATTGAACAAATTTGATTGGCCATGAGTTAGGTGCCCATGTGAGGTCATGTGAGAATTTAGTAATTTTAATTATTTTATGATTTCTCCTCAAGGTGGGTGTGGGTTTTCCAAGGAGGTTTTTTTTGGCATGTTTTTTTGGAAACCACAATGGTTTTCTCATTCTAAAACTTCTATATTATGATGCATTGTCATTTGGAGAGGGGGATTTGAATTTTTTACAAGTGGAGATGGGGAGATGTTGTAGGATTTTGAGGAGGATGTATGGCTCTTGTTGAACACCCAAAATACTAAGAGGGGGGGTGAATCGGTATTCTATTAAACAATTCAGCTATAAACCATCCAAACATTAAAGCACATCTAACTGCAATTGTAAACAAAGACATGAAAGAAATCATAACACCACACAACAAATAAACACTAGGATTTTTATGTGGAAAACCTAAAATGGGAAAAACCATGGTGAGGATTAGCTCACAATATATTATAACCAGTTATAAGATATTACAGGGGCACACTGCTAGGACACACTATCCTTGAAAGGCTCATAGTTTGAAATGATTACAAAATGAAGTGTGGCTCACTACCAAAAAATGAACTAATAGAATACACCTTTCATGTGCTAAATTCAGTTCCAATTAAGCCCTAAAAGAAACATCCTACTCTACCTTGCTATCATTCAACATACACAAACTTTTTTCCTTAATACTGATCTCATACATTTAAATTTACTAGCTCGCATAGTATCACACTATCACACATATTCTATCACAATCACATTACATCTACAAAACAAAAATGTTCCATATATATATATGCTATTACATTTGCATACATCAATTAGGTCAGCCTAATTGGATGTACATATACTTAATTCAAAAATAGCTTGTCAACTCAAAACTTCAAACAAAATTCCTTTCATGCTCAAACCAAAATGTGCAAGGTATAAATTAGGTCACCTTGTACCTAAAAAGGATCTCTTTGACATCCACACAACATATTAATCTTCATACCACTTATCTAAGTATAAGGTTGACCAAAAGAGGACTTAATCACAAAAATAGGACAAGCTGACTAACACCAATCAACCATATGATCATATGAGCATGTGCCATTGGAATACATGTAGAGTTGACACCTATAAATAATCTCCCAAAGTTGTAATGACTGGATCAAGGTACTAAAGGAATCCAGACCAAATAACTCATACCACTATGTATAACTCTAAAAAAAAATTATATGTCGATCTTCTGTCATTTGTATCTTTCAACCCATTCAACCAAAATTGGTTGAAAAATTGTTCATAGATGCATTTAACAGTCCCAAATAACATACTAAAACTACATAGGCCGTTCTTCTAAAATGAGAAATTTTGGACCAAATTATTGGATCAAAGTAGTACAAACACTACACTATTTACTAGATAGACAAAAACTGTCACCAAACAATGTTGGCATCAATGAAAACATACTGGAGGGATTCTTCTTCATTCTTCCAAAAATCTCCCCCTTTGTCATTAATGGCAACATGTGCCAAAAAATGAATCTCCAAAAATTATGAACAGAAATTGTACAAACTCCCCCTTTCAAGTATACACCAAAGTTTCTCAACTTCTCCCAAAACATCAATAACTGTGTTCCCCCTTACTGTCATCTCTCCCTTTGAAATAAAGGACAAAGGGTATACTGGTAAATTTTTTTTTGAAAGGAATTGAAATAACATAAAATATAAAAAGAATGTAGAGAAATTTCTAACCAAAACTGGGAGCACCTTTAAATTCCTTGAGAAAGGCTTCCCAAGCAGGTTTTCCATCATCCCAGATTCCCTTTACCCTAACAAGCACTCCATGCAATGATTCCAACTCTACCAAGCTCTCTTCTCCTTCTTCCAAAGTGGATGGATTAAGATTTATCTTTTCAAGTTTCTTTGCATCTGCCAAGGCACTTGATACTGGAATGTGTTTGGACTTCACCAAATCTCCAAGCTATCCAAACCACCTTATCACATCCGATTTTTACCTTTGCAAAGTGAAAAAAATATTTTGTAGGTCTGAAATGGATGTCTAGGAAGTATAATCTCTATCATTTGCAATGTTGTAGGCTCAGGAGGCATTAGTAAGTTGTGAATCTATTGAGTCCATTAGATCTTTGATACCTTGAGTGGCATCCGACCATCACATGCAATAAACAAACAATATATATGGGCTTTGTATTCATGTTCCCTTACCTCTTTTAAGCATTACAACGCCTTGCTATGTGTGGATGCACATTTATCCTATAGTACTAGTAACCTTTTCTCCAAAAGCCTTGACACTACCTCTTTTTCAGTCTGCTCCTTTAAGCTAGAGGTATATTCTTTGAGTGAATCAACCAAGAACTTTAAGTTCTCAATAGGAACTAAGAAGTCATTAATTATGGCACTGAGAGTTGTATCTTGCAAAGCCTTGATGGCATCATTTATTAGTTCAGTCCCTTTCTGATGGGTTTCAATAATTTCCTTTTTATTAGAGTCAAGAAAGGTACCACTAAGCTATATTCTTTGAACCGATGAGATATTACTTAGATCCACATAGCCTGGATGCGATGGGAGCTAAAAAAACTAAGGTGGAATCACAAGATAAATCCTGATTTTTCTTAACAAAAGACCCTTAAGAGTATTTCTGGATGATTCTCCAGATAGCTTTGATGGCTCAATGGTTTTTATAGATTCTTCTTCACTTCTTACCTTTGTTTCTTCCTAATTTTCTTCTTTATTTTCCTCTTCTTCCTCTATGTAGGGGATTTCTGATGGTTTTCCTTTATTTTCTTCCTCCTTGTCCTCATCATCTTTTCCATCATTACTCCTTTCATCTTTATTTTCTTTTTTTTTCATTCTTATCTTCTTCACCACCATTTCTAGTATACTCATGGCGATCTTGTGGATTGCCATTGGTATCATTCTGATACTGATCTTCAATATTTTCTCTAGTTGTATCCTTTGTATCTTCCAGAGGAGAAGATGTCTCTAGATAAGCATGTATATCATCAACCTTATCCAAATGTGATGTCTCTTCAATAGAATGATCCTTTACTTCTTTGAAAACATGGTTGTAGAAGGGATCATTTATTTCCTATCATATCTTTGTCTTTAATAGGCTCCAAAAATCCTCAAATTTGCATGTTTTCTATCAGAATCTTTTTCAATGTCTTCAGAATGTCATTTTACATCACATATCTTCGTGTCACTGCTTGAAACCTCATATATCAGGGGCTTATTAGATCTCTCTATAATTGCTCCCCCTAAACCTAGTATTGAAAATTTAGTTTTTAGAAGAAGTATCTACACCAGATGAAGGTACAAATGTATTAGGTTCATCCTTGTTCTCATGTTCTTCCTTTTTCTTCCAGATCTTCTCCATTTCCTTCTTAACTTCTGTACAATCCACTTTATTCACAGGTTTATTCCTTTGTTTTGGATTAGATTTCCTCCCATTTTTACTTTTGAAAAATATTGAAATATGTCCTAGTTTGTTGCAG
This sequence comes from Sequoia sempervirens, assembly GCA_007258455.2. Lineage (NCBI taxonomy): Eukaryota > Viridiplantae > Streptophyta > Pinopsida > Cupressales > Cupressaceae > Sequoia > Sequoia sempervirens. The sequence goes on from VDFB02028787.1 coordinate 52,486, forward strand.
GTGTAGCACAACATTTTTTTGACCAAACTAATCTTCCTTTATCCTTGATTTGTGTACTAGTTATCCTTATTTCCAAATGCATTGCATGTATAATAGTAGTCATTGAAGGATTGAAACATTCTTCCAATATTAAATCTATTCATCATTTTTTGCCTTATGCACTTAGTAGCTCTATGTCCAAATTTCTTGCATGAAAAGCACTGTTCAGAAAAGAATCCAACATTCTAATTCATTCTACTTCTACATTTTGTTGCCCTATATTACATGAAAAAAAATTCCATTGAAAGATGATTCCCTTTGAGCATTAGGTTGTCTAATAGGAGTTCTTCTAGTATTGCTTCTTTAGTTCTTGATCTTTCTACCATTGCCTTGAGTCTTCCTTTCATTGTCAACCTTGTTAGGGGACTAATTTTTCTTTGACCTTTTTCTTTCTTCAAGTCCTAAACCACCTTTATCGTTAGAAGGTTTTTGAGTTGCAATCAACTCATCAAGCATTGTAGTACTTATTTTGAATTTTTCCTCATGGGCTCTTGCTTTCTCCATATCTGATCTTAGGGTCACCACTTCTTGTTCAAGCTTGATGCATTCATCAGTCTTGCTTTGAATCTCAACTTTCTGATAGTCCTTAATTCTCTTTTTTTCTTCCACTTACACTTTTAGCTTGGTAATATCCTCATTTTCTTTCTTCAATTAACCACTGACTTCTCTATGCCTTTCTTGGAACTTCTTGATTTTGTCTCTTAATTTTTTGATGCATTCATTTGCTTCTTTTAGGTTCTCCTTCAAAATTTCTTTCTCACTTTCAACTTTTTCCAAATCTTCAAGAGAAGCATTAAGTTCTTCATTGTCAATTGTCCAGTCACCTTCTATGCATTTAGTTGCAAAGATTTCTTTTAGAGGAATAAGACACCTTTTTTCAGCCATGTGTTCAAATTCAAGATCTTCCTCAAGTTGTTAGACTTTTCTATAGGAACCAAGCTTTGAAACCAATTATTGAACATCCATGAGAGGGGGGGTGAACAGTATTCTATTAAACAATTTAGCTATAAACAATCTAAACATTAAATCACATCTAATTGCAACTATAAACAAAGATGTATGAAAGAAATAATAACACCACATGACACACAAACACCAATATTTTTATGTGGAAAACCCGAAATGGGAAAAACCATGATGAGGATTAGCTCATGTAATCCCACAATAGTGGTTTACAATTTTTGGCCAAACTGGTCACTAAAATAATTTTTTAACTAAATCTTCACTTTCGAGCACCTATAGTGGCTAAATTGTGAGGAATTTGAAGATGATGCAAAATAGAGTTTTGTGACATTTTGTCTATAGATACTAAATATATTTTTTTCAAATTTTTTGGAATCAAATTGCACTTATTTTTCCATCTCCCTCGAAAACTAGTTTTTTTTAGAAAACAACATTTTTAAAAAGTGACACTCACCGTATAACACAACTTTTTTTCCATGAAAGATAAAATTTTAATTCTTTCAAATTTAGATTTTTCACTTTGATATCTAGTGCTTCCATTTGGTTAGATAGTTTTTTATTGAAATTTTTTTCTTTAATCAAGTTTCAAATTCAAACAAATTATAATTCAGACATAGCGCGACCGTATAACGCGTAACTTTTTTTGTATGTATCGAAATTCATTTTTTTTGCTTTGTTGGATCAAGGACTTCAATATTTGGTGCACTAATTAATTTTTTTTTTTAATAAACTGCTATTTTTCCACATGTGCAAAACATAGAGCTTGATTTTCAGTGAAAAATGTACATTCACAAGAAATAAAAAATAAATATAACAATAAAATTAAATTTATTTAAAATTATACTTTTTGGGAAGCTTACAATAAGGACTACATACTTGAAAAAAAAAAAATTTAAATGAATTCATTTGATCCCCCAAAAGGTAAATCAAAAGTGGTTTTTTATGAACATTTTGATAGGTGTAAAGGAGACTCTATTATAGGTATGGTTTAAAACTAGCGGGGTTCTATCTAAGGGGGTTTAATTTAAGGTGGTTTGATAAAACCATCTTCAATTGGAATTCTTTAAATGGAACCTTTTAAGGCTTAAATCATTATATTTTCTAAAAATATGTGATTTTAGCAAAAAAAGTTCCTCCCAAAAATTGTAAACTAGCTTTGTGGGATCACACTTTATTTATATTATAACTAGTTATAACATATTACAGTGGCACACTGCTAGGACACACTATCCTTGAAAGGATCATAGCCTGAAATGATTACAAAATGGAGTGTGACTCACTACCAAAAAGTGAACTAATAGAATACACCTTTCATGTGCTAAATTCAAGTCTAGTTAAGCTCTAAAAGAAAAATCTTGCTTTGCCTTGTTGTCACTCAAAATACATAGAAATTTTTCCTTGATATTGATCTCATACATTCAAATTTACTAGTTCACATAGTATCACACTATCACATACCTTCTATCACAATCACATTATAGAACTACAAAACAAAAATGTTCCATATATATATGATATTACATCCACATACATCAATTAGGTTGGCCTAATTTGATGTACATATACTTAATTCAAATTACCTTGTTGCCTCAAAACTTGAAACAAAATTCCTTTCACGCTCAAACCAAAATGTGCAAGGCATAAATTAGGTCATCTCAAACCTAAAAAGGATCTCTTAGACATCCACACAACATATTAATCTTCATACCACTTATCCAAGTATAAGGTTGGCCAAAAGAGGACTTAATCACAAAAATAGGCCAAGCTGACTAACACCAATCAACCATATGATCATATGAGCATGTGCCATTGGAATACATGTAGAATTGATACCTGTAAATTATCTCCCAAAGTTGTAACGACTGGATCAAGGTACCAGAGGAATCTAGACCAAATAACTCATACCACTATGCACAACTCCAAAAAAAATTGTATGCTGATCTTTTGTCATTTGTCTCTTTTAGCCCATTCAACCAAAATTGTTGAAAACATGAACTCATAGATGCACTTAATAGTCCTAAATAACATAATAAAACTACATAGGCCAGTCTTCTAAAATGAGCAATTCTGAACCAAATTACTAGATCAAAGTAGCACAAACACTACACTAGAAACTAGATAGACAAAAACTGGCAACAAATAATGTTGGCATCAATGACAACACAATGAAGGGATTCTTCTTCATTCTTCCAAAAACTCCATGATTGTAGATTTTTTCCTATAGAAATATCCCATGTATGAAGGGAGCTTTTGAGCTCCCATGTTTGTAATCCATTTTGATTTGAAATAACATGATAAATGTTGTTTCCTTCTTGCAATTTGTTGTGTGGTTGCTTGTTTCAAATTTGGAGGTTGTAGTTCTTGGAGAAGAAGACCAAGATTTCATGTTTTTGTAGGTTTGAAGGTGTTTGAGTAGCAACAAACAAACTTTGATGTTGCAAGTTTATTGCAATAGGGACTTCTCATTGAAGATTGCATATTGAAGGTTCTAGAAGCTACAGGAAGGGGATAGATTGAAGGAGGTCAATTTGAGATTCATCTTTGTTATTTGTAACAAGTCCTTATATCATTCATATTTCAATTTTGTGATGGTTTCCATCAACCCATATGGCTGCAAACAATCTGATTTTAGATTTTCTATGTTTTACATGTAATTTCATGAGATTTTGAATAAGAAACCATAGTTATTTGTAGATTTATGAATTGTTCCAAACCATTTCTAAGTTCCATTTTGAGATTGTTGGGATTTTTTTATTGAGGTTTGGATTCCCCTACATAAATTTATTTCTAATTTACATGTGAAAAATATTAATTGGAAATGATTTTCACTTTATTGTGATTGAAATTTCTTTGAATCTCACATTGTGGGTATGAATGATTGAGTTCAAACTGATACTAATGCTACAATTAGTAAATTTCTTTGGTTATTAATCAAATAAATATTTGGATAAAGAATTTACATCATTATTTTTCCATTCCCTTAAATTATTTTGATCTTTCTTTATATTTGAGTATAGTAGGATTTATATTAATATTTAATATAGTTTGAGTAAAATACCACATACCCCTTGCATAAAAAGTCCACATTGACCACTCAGCCAAAAAAACATGATTATGACCTAACTCCTAGGACCTCAAAAAGGTGATTAATTTAAAAAGTAGTTATCTTTTTAGGAGAGGTACAAGGTGAGTTTCACCTTTCTTGTGTTGCATGTGTCAATTTGGCCATCAACACATCCAATAAAAGATAATATAGCACTTCCACATTTATCATAGAATTGGAACACCATAGAATCATAAAGGGACTAGGAATGAGGGATGTCATAGATCCATCCTTTATATTTATATTCTACATATCAAAATCTAAAGTATGAGATTTACTACTATTTATTTTATCTTGGTCATTTAGATATAAAATAGCCTTCCCTTTCTCTATCAACTAGGTTTAATTTTCAATAAACTTTATCATTCAAGAAAGCCTCTTGAGTTTAGTATATTTTACAAATTTATTATAACTATGAACTCAAGTGACAAGATTTATGCTTAAGACCACTCATATATTCCATTCTTAAAATATTCATCAATGATTATTTCATATTGGATGTTTGGTTCATTTTCTCTTGACTATTGAGTAAATTAAATAGAGATATACATTTTAATTTAGGGTAGTACAACCTCCATAGTTACATCAATAATTAGATTTTCAATCAAAGGAGTAGGAAAAAATTTCATTGCTACCAACCCTCTCCTTTGGGGTGACACATGAACTACCAATTATATAGGAATAAACATCTTCAATGTTCCTACTTATCCCAATATTTTTATAGATTATTCACTTGTAGGATCACCACCACCTTATAATTTATCAAATTCTAGATTTATATTGGCCTCCTCAAGCAATATGGCAAGAGTTTATGCATTATCTAGAAGTGTCTTCATCCTTATGATTTTATCATGTATATGAAGGAAATACTCCTATATACTTGAGATTTATTTTATTTTTTCTCCTCTCAACGAACCTCATTTTGATTCATGTGTCACTTCTTAATATTTTTCTCACTTCACTAACATAACTCCTAAGAATAGGCACTTCACCTTCTTCATATTGATGTTGCATTTCTAGTCATTTTTGGAACATTTTGACTCCATTAATATACCCTTTATGGTCATAAATTTTTGATGGAGTAGGTCGCATTGCTAATTCATCAATATACGATGACATATTAATAAATTCATCCTTTCCTTATAGTTTAAAATATACAATCTCTATTTTAGAGAGAAGAATTCCACCCTTGCTATGATCCTTGAAGTGTGATTTATATGTAAAACTTAATTATCTAACTACTTGTAAAAACATATTCAAGGAGATACAATACAAGGGAATTTTTAGGGGTTGATTGTAGCCCCATATATCCTAATAAGAGTATTCTCCTTATAAATAATCAATCACCCTAATTATGATCCCATGTTCTAGGAGCTCTCATATGTAGAGGTTGAGTAAGTTTCACCAAATCATTTATTAGTCTAGGATTTATTTCTCCCATGTGTATATTTAATAATACTATCAGAAAATAATCCTAAAAAATGTGAAGATGAGTGATCATGATATAGATCCTTAAATGGATATGCTGCCACTATTCTAATTTTATTCCCTTATTCTGCTTTTGATATAAAAACAATTCCACCCTCTTTTTTTATCCCATTCACCTACTATAGCATAAAACAAAATAGAGCATATGATTGAATGCCTCTTGAATCACTTAGGAGGATTCATCTTCCTAAAAATTAAATTAATTTAATGAAGCTCTCTTGAAATATAATTATTAGGGACTAGGATCTATACATAGCTAATCATTAAAAATGAAAGATAATATATTATAAAAATAAATATCTTTAGAACATAAATTGTAGAATATATAGGTAGAGTTAAACAAATCACATAAAGATTTACATGGGGAAACTTTTGGCCAAAAACACTATGAAATTTTTACTCTTCAATTAATCAATTCAACTTTTTAATGTTTGTCAACTAGACTAAAAAAATCAACTTTCATAATATCTCATCCCCTTCCTTCAATACCTCACTAACTCTCATAGTTATACCAAATTCTCTCAGGCCACATATATCTAATTCTATATTTAATTCATTTCTAATGTATTTTCCCCTATTCAAGGTGAACCTCAAATATACTATGATCTAACAATGATCCCAAAATCATTTAATATATTTTGGTATAAATTTTGATTCTCAAAAACAAATGCCAATGATGATGTAGACATTTTCATACTAGCATCCTGCCTTATGACCTAGTTGAAATCTTAGAAAGAATCCTAAAAATAGGATTGGAATTTATGTGGAATTGGAGACTTATTTTCATTAGTAGGGATGATTCTTTCAATGCATATAGCCTATATAATTAGGCAGTATCATTCTATACACTATATTTCTATTCTTCTTGTACTCAAAAACTATTTCTTAACTTCAACTTTTCACTTTCCTTTGGTGTTAAACCAAATATATATTTTTTTACTTAGTGCCAGTATGAACTTTCCCTCTATGTCCCTTATTAATTTTTCCTTCTTATCATAGCATTTCAAGGCCCATTCTACAACATCTAAGGTAGCATAAAACAATTGAAAATAACCACCTTCCCTAAATTTAACCTCCAAGCATTATAGACTAGGATTGGATCAACTCACTTATTTCATAATCATAAAAGAAATTTAATTTAAGTAAAAAAGGTTTATGGAGTTTTTGATGTTACCTTTAATACCCTCATAAAGATTTGAAAATGTTTCCTCTTTTCCCATGTATATTTTTTATGTTTCTCTAGTGCTTAAGGAATAAAATGGGTTTTATCTTGATTTACAACTCTTCATAGTGTCATTAGTTATATTCCAATGATAGAGGGTTTGGGTGTTGCCACAATAATGGGTTACACTTTTTCAGACATCCTGATTTTTTCCTGAAATCACATATTTTTAGAAAATACAATGATTTATGACTTTAAAGGTTCCATTTAAATTATTTTAATTAAAGAGGGATTGATCAAACCCCCTTAGATCAAACCCCCTTGGGTAGAACCTTGTTAGATTTAAACCATACCTATAATCGAGTCTCCTCTACACCTATCAAAATGCTTGATAAAAAACCACTTTTTGATTTACCTTTTTGATCAAATGAATTCATTTAAAATTTAAGCTTTGTATGTCCTTATTATAAGCTTCCTAAAAGTATAATTTTAAATATGTTTAATTTGATTATTATATTTATTTCTTATTTCTTGTGAATGTAGGATTTTCAATGAACATCAAGTTCTTTATTTCACACACTGAAAAATAGAAAAATAGAAAAAAATTCTAAAAATACATGTGCCCTAGGTATTGATGTCCTTATTCAAAAAAAAAAGAATAAGTTAATTCAAATAAATACAAAAAAAGTTATGCATGTCGAAGTACACCTCTATCCAAATTATAATTACGCTGACTTGAAAAATTAATTAAAAAAAAAATATGTAACAAAAAATTATGAAAAAATATCCATCCCCTAGATATTGGTGTGAAAAAATTGCATTTTAAAAATCAGAATTGTATCCTATCTATAAAAAAAAGTTATGTGGGCCGAAGTGAACATCAATTTTTAAAAATGTTGATTAGTAGAAAAAATAAGTTATTAAAAATTACATAAAATGATTCACGGTTTATTTTTTAATTTTTTTAAAAAAATATAATTAGAATCTACACAAAATATCTAACAAATAACTAGTTTGATTCATCTTCAAAACCTTAATGGTTTAGCTACTATAGGTGTAAGAAAGTGAATGTCTGGTGAAAAATCTTGATTTTAATGTCAAGTTTAGCCAAAAAGTGTAACAATATGCTTAGAAAGAGAAAAAATAAAAATTCACAACACAATTACCATAATATGCTTAGAATTATATAGCCAAAACTTATTTTCATACTAACAAACTACTATAATTATGTCACTTGATCTCCACAACTTCCTAGAGGAATTTACATAATAAGTTATTTTAAATTAATGTGTCCACAAATAAGAGAACTTGAACTTACTTGAGAAGCTTGAAATTCATCAATTGTAAGTAGGGTGATTTAGCTACAAGAATTCTTGTTTGGCGAGGGCATGTTTTTATATTAGATATTAATTCACATGATGATAAATATAAGGATTTGATTAAATTTTACTACACCAAAGCTTAGAGTGTTGTGTAGATTCTAAATTAATGACGACCTCCATTAATACTCAATAGTCATTGCATTCCTTTTGAAATTTGAATAGTTTTCTTGTTAATTAACTATTTTAAACTTTAATCATAATTAACAAGTCAAATCCATCACTTCTTTGAAAATAAAAACAAAAGACTTAATGAAGGTAAAGTGAATATCACATTTATTTTTAAATTGATAGAAGTTTTGGGTGAAGCCACAATAGTGGTTTACAATTTGATAGAGGAAGGAAAATTCAGAAAAAATGACCCCATGGCAAAAAAATTGGTTTTAGGGGTTTGCATGAACCTTAAAGTTCGACCGAACCATAAAGGGGTTCAACCGAACTAGGGTTCAAGCGAACCTATTCATTACTAGGCCCACATTTCCCACCCCAAAAAAAAAGGAAAAATGCATATTGAAGGGGGTTCGCTAGAACCCCCTAGTTCTAGCGAACCCCCCTTTTCCCTAATTTTTGACTTTATTCACACAAAAAACCTAAATTTTTATGCTTTGAAGCTCGGGTTGAGGATGAAAATAGGGGAATCTTTACAAACCCAACTGGAATCAGGTAGCCTTTAGAACGAGCTATCCAATGAATATAATTTTAATATGTTTTGGTTTTATTATGTATTTGTTTTTTTAGTTTTATTAAACATAGGTTTTTCATCGAAAATGAAGGTCTTTGTTCTACACGTGGAAAAATAGCAGATTATCAAATTTTTTTGGGAAAAAATATGAGTGCACTAGATATTGAAGTCCTTGATCCAACAAAAATAAATAAATTGAATTTTGATAGATATAAAAAAATTAGGCATTATACGGTCGCGCTATGTCTAAATTGTCATTGGTTTGACTTTAAAACTTGATTAAAGAAAAAATATTCAATAAAAAGCTATCTAACCAAGTGGAATCACTAGATATCAGAGTCACAAATGTAAATTCGAAAGAATTAGAATTTTATCCTTCATGGAAAAAAATTTATGCGTTATACGGTGTGCGTCACGTTTAAAAATGTTGTTTTCTAAAAAAAACTAGTTTTTGTGGGAGATGGAAAAAGAAGTGCAATCTAATTCCAAAAATTGAAAAAAATATTTTTAGAATCTGTAGACAAAATGTGATGAGACTCTAGTATGCATCATCTTCAAATTCCTTACAGTTTAGCCACTATAGGTGCCCGAATGTGAAGATTAAGTTAAAAATAAAAAATTCATTGTCTAGTTTGACCAAAAATTGTAAACCAGTATTGTGGGATCACCCTTTTCCAAATCAAAACAAAAATCTAACAAATCTATAGTTCAAATTGACTTTGAAATATATGTGTGTACATATATCCATATATACATACATACACATATACATGCTACATAGGATATGCAATAAATAAAATTGAGTACTTATAACCTATCAATCGACAACAATGCCAACCATAACCATATAAAATATTGTTTAGATTAGTGATCAAAACATATAAGCATGGACTATATAGCATGGAATCATATAAAAGCAACAAGGATACAAGATTCAATAAAGATGAATCATATCACTTAGGCATGAGCATACTCTATTATTATTTAGTTGAGTAGTATAAACAAAATCTCATTAAAAAATGTAATATTTGATAGGGTTAAACATGGATATTTAGTTTTCATATGGCTTTGGGCCATAAGATTTTTTTGAATAGGAGGATATCTGACTTGATCAAAATTCAACATGTGTGACATCAAGCTACTTTGTATTTGTACAATGATCTTCCTTTATTTTCAGCTCTTATGATTTATTTTTGAGTGGTTCATTGGTATATGTGTTGGTGGTTTTGTGTTACTTTGTATCATTCTATTCATATGGTGTTCTTTTTCTCCTACTCTTATTTTGGTTTGCATCTTATGCACTCTCTTCATGCTCACAAGGGGCATGCATCTCCAATTAAAGCTAATATTGACATGATCTATAGTATGTTAAAATTGTGTTGATTTTTGATATAGGGTGTATTTTCCATGTTTTATGACTATGAGCTCCAAATTTGTTCATGACTAATGTATTGTTAGCCCCTATTTGTAAATGTTAATCATGCATTTATTTTTATTTTTTAAATCTTCACAAGGTTAAAATTTAGGTTGATCTTAGGGGGTTCTTAGTGACTTGTACATGCCTAGTTCATGAAGTTTGATTGCACTTTGTCTCTATCATATAAATCATATGTCTTTGGATCCTATTTTTATTAAGTGGATATATTCTATACCAAAGTACAAGTGTCATGTTGACTATTTTAGATGATATATATTGATTGGTCTTGTCTTTGTCCATCTTTAAAAATTTAGGTGCAAAAGGGTGACTAGGTTGCCTACTAGAACTATTCATAAGAACTATATTAACTGGTGCAATCCCATTCATATTTTTTTAATAAAATAAAAAAATTAATGTTTTATGTCTATGAGCTCCTAATGGGTTCATGAATAATGTTGTATTGTTGGTCCCCATTTGTAAATATTAATCATGCATTTGTTTTTTTTTTTTTAAATTCTTCACAAGGTTAGAATTTGGGTTTGGTCTTATAGTGTTCTTAGTAACTTGTACACAACTAGTTCATGAAGTTTGATCTCACTATGCTTTTGTCACATTTCATAAGTCTTTGGATCATATTTCTATTAAGTGGATATACTATATACCAAAGTACAAGTGTCATGTTGACTAGTTTGAATGATCTATATATTGATCAATCTTGTCTTCATTAGTCTTTCCAAATTTAGGTGCAAAAAGATGACTTGGTTGTTTGATAGAGTTGTACATAAAAACTAGATTAAATAGTTCAAACCCATTCATATCATTTCCATGAAATAAAAGATAAAAAAAATAGTGCAAGTGATAATCCTCTAAATTCATAAGTGATTCCTTAATTAACTTTGGAAAATCTATAAAGCATAGATTAATATATTTAAATCTATAAATATTCAACAAATTACAAATTAGATGTGAATGATAACCTATAAGATGTATTATTTAAACTACTTATTGTCTATAAATGAGTTGAAGTCCTTTTCTCAATCAATAGATTTTGTTATAAAAACATTTATATGGTGGGTCGACATCCCTTTCTAATTATTTATATAAATGAATTGAGGGCCTTTTCTCAATCAATAGATCTCCAATAGATGCGGGTCTACATACCTTTCTAATTATTTCTATAAATGAATTGAGGGCCTTTTCTCAATCAATAGATCTCCAATAGATCTTCTTATGAAAACATTTTCCATAGTGGGTCCACATCCCTTTGAAGCTCCCATTTCCCCAGTCACATGCAAGAAGATTTCATAATAGAGGTTTCTTGGGAGGGATGTATGTAATCCATGCTCTTTGAATGGTTTGATTATATCCTCTGAAAATATTTAATTACCCACTGAAAGAGGTGGCGTGGTGGTCCTCAACCAACAATTTAGTAGAATTTGGTCATTTTCAGTAGATCGGACGATGAAGAAAAGAAGTGTCGTTTGATTTATGTATGTTTATCTCAAGATAAATTGTGAGTTATTGATGTGCTTTATAAGGTCAAATGTTGTATACCAGGTAGGTAGAATATGTACGTGTGCCAAAGCATTGCTGATAATGCTTCGGAACTTGTTTCTGGTCATGCTATTAATGGGGATGGCTTAACTGAATCCATTGATCATCACGTTAAACATCCTGTAGAAGATGAGGTCTAGTTTTTAGCTCATGATAGATATTATTATCCCTATGGCAATGAGAAAGGAAATGGACGTGAAAGCATTCTTGTTCAGCAGGAGAGGGATGCTGGGAAACACGAGGATGACGATCAGTTTCGTAGAAGAAGATTACCCAATACTTTTCAGGAGAAAAATATTTTCAAACAAAGAATATTGAACAAATAGGTGATTCAGAGGACCTGGTGGACGGCCCACAGCTGCATGTACGAAACGAATGACTACAATGACTTAATATCTCAGTACGATGGGCAGTTAATGGACGAAGAGGAATTAGCAACATTCGGATGTACAAAACAATGAGCTCGTAATGTCGGTTGGTAAGAGAGCTAAGACTGATCCGGAACGGCCACGCCCTGAAGACTTGGTACTGATGACCAAAACAGGTCATTTAGGTCTATTGGCACTGGGATTCTTAATGATGTGGCTGTTTTTGCTAGTGAAATGAGGGAAATCTTGGTTGGAGGGAGGATTAGTTAATTTTTTTTTATATATCATGTAGAGTCAAATTCAGGACCTCTCATTTAATGATGTGGTATTTTATAATTTCGTTTTCAGTCTTTTTAGTGATCTATCAATTTTTGGTCACGTATGACTCAATTTTCAATACCCATCTTTCAGACACATTATAAGTGTTCATGGATCTTAGCTTGGTTGGCTCTGCTCATCTAGGCTCTGATACCATGTTAAACTTTTCATAGACTAACTAGGAGTCAAACTTCAGTCCTACCAGTTGTGTTGGTGTGATCTACCACCCAACTACTGACCCTCTTGATAACTCGTCCATCTCTTATTTAGATATGACTCATTTTTCAAGAGAAACCATAGAAACATAGAATACTTTCATGATGAAATAAATGGTATTTGTGGGCCTAAACAAGTTCAATATGATATCAAGTCTCCACAATCCATGTCGCTGATAAATATTGTTTCTAAATTCGATATGTTGGAGTTTTTGCATCAACATTTCGGATCACACTCTATGATCCATCATCATGATAAAATAACTCTTTTCTATTTTGGTGATGGATCACAGAGTGTAATCCAAAATGCCACTCCATGATCCATCACCAAAATAGAAAAAGAGCTATATTTTATTCTGATGATGGATCACAAAGTGTGACCCGAAATGGATCACTGAGTATGATCTGAAATTTTGATGCAAAAATTCAAACATAATCAAATCCAGAAACGATATTTATCAAATTCAATATGACCAAAGTAGGAGATCTTACGAAAAATGTGAGAAATCCAAAATAAGATGTTAACAATTCAAGATTTTATAAATATGATAATGTAGATGAAAATGAGATGACCAAAATAGAAGATCTTACGAAGAATGTGAGAAATCCAAAACAAGATGTTAACAATTCAAGATTTTATAAATATGATGATGTAGATGAAAATGAGGATCACCTAACTAGCAGGAATTATGATTCTTGGCATGATGTCAAGTTGGACATAGGAGTTTTTGTGAAAATTCTATTGCAGTTACTGATTATTAATCTCCTATCTAATACATAGATTATTTGACTCTGAAAATTGATTCTCAGCAAATATCGAAGAATAACACAACTGCAACTTCACCAATAAAAACTCACAAGAATAGAGAAGAAAACATTCACAATAATGAACACAATATTTTTGGACAAATTGTCCGTGGAAACCGAAGGAAAGAGCCACTTGGAGGATGAGAATTATATTAAGCCAGCAAATTAAGGAATGCAAAACTGCTTGCCTCTTGCTGAGCTCGGCAATATTCTTCTCAGGAAATTCTTCCCTCGATTTCTCACGCTGAAATTCCACAGTACTATCCCCAGCACTTCAATGCTGTATTACGCTGCTGCTTGCAAGACTATTTGCTCTCAGCACGCAGATTTTACTTGCTATCAACATGAATCTACTTCTTGTTGTATTCTCCAGTGCCCCATTGATCCTTTTTATACTTTTCTCATTGGAAAACCAATGGCCATGATTTAATCTCAATCAATGGCTAAGATTAAATAGACTATAAAAACCCTAACTAACTGGATTCTAGAAGTCTCTAGGAGAATCAATTTATTTAATTACATAATTATCTAGACAACTTAGCCCTTTTCTGGAGGTTTCTAGAAAATAATTAAATAATTAAATGACATTTCTAGACAATGGAGACACCTGTCCAAGCTACATAAATTAACACTCCCTCTTAG
>VDFB02028787.1:66722-154162 GCA_007258455.2 Sequoia sempervirens
CCTTAAGATAAACTTAGGGAGTAGATAAAAACCCTAAAACCAAAAAATGATGGGTCCCGACAAACAAGTCCTGGTGAGGTGTACCCGCATCCAAAAAAATGAATCTCTCAAAATTGGAGAAAAAGGAGAAAACCCCTTGTGGGAGAAAACTCCTCTCCAAAAGAGATAAATACAAGTGAAGGACTAAGAAGTAATGTAGAGGGTTATTTCACAACGCCCACATCAAAAATCCTTTCTTAAAACAAAAGAAATAATAAGAAATATGTAAGGAAAGAATCTAGTATAGAAGTCACTTTCTGAATGTCAATTCACAGGGAAATAATGTTGGAGTACTTTTAATCTCAAGATTACAGAGCATTAAGATTCACACATAAAAGAATAGACAATAATATCGACAGAGAATAGACACTTGATTCACTTGGGAAAACATTTTCGAGAGAAAAACCCACCACCAAAGAGAAGTCACTTTATTCACAGTAAAAAAAATTACAATAAATTTACAGATCCCTCCTTCACAGGTATTAGTTCTTTGATATTACACAACAACATTACAATCGGCCAACCACAGTCAATTGCAGCACTGTTACAATGTTCTTTCAACATACAGTCTGCTCAACCGATGCCAAACTTTTTTCTTTCTTTTTTTAACACATAATCCCAATCAGTCTACTTAATATACTCACTTCGACCCTTTGATTTCCAGGAATCTACTGTCCAAACCGATTTAGTTCACTCAACCGCCAAGAAGCTCAACCGTCGACATTATCCCACATTGATGCGGAATATTAACAGTCATTAGTTTATAAATAAAAGCCTGAAGACTTTAGGTATCCATGAGTTAGCCCTTTTGATTACCAACTCACTCATACACCTGCGGTCAAACCAACCATCGGCATGGCCCCACCAAAGTGAACACCCATTGGTGCATCACTTAAAATGTTAACTTCATAACCACCGCATACAAGCTATGAATTTACATATCCCTGCAACAAGTCGATACCATTGTCGCCCAGTCGGAGAAAACTCAAACTTCATAGCTCCCACTGCTGGTTAGAAAATTCCCAAATGTCGTAACAACGAAGGAGATCAGTCAATTGGGAAGTTACGAAACTTCCAAACTCTGCAACAAGGTTACAAACTTAGGAACTCCAACGATCGACCGACAATGAAGACTTGAACAGAGATACAAGCCAGCAAGTTGAGGCACAATTTCCAACAATCTCCCACTTGACGAAGACTTACTAGCTTCCTCCAAACTAAAAGTTAATGAAGTTCATGGGCTCCAAGGCCCATCAAACTAACACACCACCTATACTTGTTCGTGCTCATGAGATTTGTCAATGTATCTGCAACATTTTTTAGAATATCCACCTTTTCTAAACAAACCTTTCCATCCTCCACCATATCTCTTACAAAATGATACTGCACATCAATATGTTTCAAACTGGCATGGAAAGTTGGATTTTTCATGAAACAAATAGCACTCTGACTGTCACAACAAATTAAAATCTTCGTTGTACTGAACCCAACATTAGAACACAAACATTTAAGCCATACAGCTTCTTTGCAGGCATGTTTTGCTGCCATGTATTCAGCTTCAATAGTGGATAGAGTGACTACAACCTGCCGCTTACTCATCCAACTAATTGCACCACCATTCAGGATGAAAATATATCCACTGGTGAATCTACAGCTGTCAAGGTCCCTTGTCCAATCAGAATCCACATAACCTCTAATGCTAAGAGAATGTTGTGATCCAATCAAGTTACCATGATAACACAAAGTGTATTGTGATGTACCTTTTAAATATCTAAAAACTCTTTTTACAGCATCCCAATGTGGCCTTCCTGGATTCGCCATCAACTGGCTAAGAACTCCCACTACTTGGGCAATGTCTGGCCTTGTGCAGACCATTGCATAAATTAAGCTGCCAACTGCACTTGCATAAGGCACTTTGGTCATTCCCTCCATCTCAGTAGGAGATTTTGGACAACCTTCAACAGATAGTTTCATTCCCTACAAAACTGGAACAACTAGCTACTTGTAATCAATCATACTAAATCTCTCCAGAATAGTGTTAATATACTTACTCTGGCTGAGCCAAAGTTTTTTGCTCTTTCTATCCCTAGTTATTTCCATCCCCAGAATATACCTGGCTGCACCAAGATCTTTTATTTCGAACTTTGCAGACAACTGAGATTTTAGATCATAAATCATAAGCTTACTATTCCCAATGAACATGTCATCCACATGCAAGGCAATAACTAAGACACGATCATTTTTAGAATTGAAATACACACAATGATCAAATTTTGATCTTACAAATCCCAAAGACAAAACAAATGTGTCAAACTTTTGGTACCACATTCTAGGAGATTGTTTTAATCCATACAAATATTTTTTCAACTTGCATACCACATGTTCTTTACCTTTTCACACATAGTTCTTAGGCTAGAACATATAAATTTCTTTTTCAAGATCACCATGAAGAAATGTTGTCTTCACATCCATCTATTCAATCTCTAAGTCATATGCTACTACAAGTGACAGAAGAAATCCAATAGATGTCAGCTTAGCTATAGAAGAAAAGATTTCTCCATAATCAATTCCATCTATTTGGGAATAACCTTTCGCAACCAACCTCACCTTATACTTTTCAACACTGCCATCTAGACCTATTTTCTTTTTAAATACCCATTTACAACCAATAGCTTTTCTGCCTTCATGCAAGGGCACCAAACTCCAAGTGTCATTCTTTTCTAATGATTCCATTTCTTCATTCATGGCTTCCAACCAAGAGTTTGCATCAGGCATATTAATTCCCTCTTTAACAATCCTAGGCTCATCAGTGCTAGTAATCAAAGTGTAGGCACAAGTAGAATCTAACATAGAAAACCCATACCTATCAGGTTACTTTCTTTCACGTGTTGACCTCCTCAAGGGATGAGGTTGAGGTTGTTCTTCTTCTTCAGAACTCTCAGAATTGCTCGAGCTCTCCTTAGATTCACGTACATTTTGAATTTTGAATTCCTCTTTATCTGGTGTTGGAGGAATTTCAACTACATCCTTTTTATTTTCTGATTTTATCTTTAACTGCAAATCCAAAGTAGAAGGCTTCAACTCATGAAAAAGAACATTTTTGTTGTACAAAACCTTCTTAGTCACAGGGTTCCAAAGCTTGTATCCTTCTATGCTAGCACTATAGCCAATAAATATACATTTAATAGATTAGTTCTCCAACTTAGATCTTTTTTCATTCAGCACATATGCATATGCCTCGCAACCAAAAACTCTAATGTGTCTAAGAGAGGGCTTCTTTCCAGACCATGCTTCCAAAGGTGTCTTCTCAACAAGAGAAGAATTAGAACAATTTAATAAATAACATGTTGCAACTGCCTCAACCTTGAACTTCTCCTCCAAGCTAGCACTGCTCAGCATACTTTTTGCTCTTTCCATCACTGTCATGTTGAACCTTTTAGCAACTCCATTTTGCTACGGAGTATAGGGTGTAGTCTTATATCTTTTAATTCCATGATCTTTGCATTACCTTTCGGACTCATCAGAACAAAACTCACCGCCATTGTAAGTCCTTAAACATTTTATTTTCCTTCTAGTCTAATTTTCCACAAGGTTTTTAAATTCCTTAAAACAACTGAACACTTCTTATTTACTCTTTAAAAAATACACAAATTCCCTTCTTGAATAGTCATCAATAAAAGAAACATAATATTTAGAATTCGATAATGAAGGAACATTTACTAGACCAAACACATCAGAATGAATGTAAGCAAGTGTACTAGAAGATTTATGAGGACTGGAAGAAAATTAAACAAGGTGTTGTTTACCATATATACGATGCTCACAAAATTTGAATTCAAGATTACAGTCATCAAGCCCTTCAACCAGGTTTTTATTTTTCAAGGTTTTTAAACCTCTTTCTCTAATGTGGCCTAGCATGTGATGCCACAAGATTTTTTTCTCAGCTGGAAGCTTCATCTCCAAAGAATTAGGTCCTACTAAAACAATCACCTCTTTCCCTATAGATTTACATGGTTTTTCAAAAGCACTGTTGCATTGAACTGCATTTGCAACCAACTTAAACAGAGTACATATTCGAGCACCCTTTGCCAACAACATAGAGCCTCTTTTCATCTTACAAACACCATTAGAGAAAGAGACCTATACACCAACATCATTCAGGCTACTAACAAAAAGTAAATTTTGAGCCAGACCTGGGATATGCATAACATCATTGATTCCCTTCACCCTTCCATCAGGGAACTGAATTTTTCCTCTTCCACAACCAACTATATCCAAGGATGAATCTCTTGGCAAGTACACCTTTCTACCATCATATTTTTCATACTTTGTGAACCAGTCTCTATGAGATGTCGGGTATGTGCAGGATCATTATGGAAAAAATAGGCCCTTAAGTGGCGAAAAATTTAGGAAAATTAGAGTTAGGCAACTTGACGTAAAAATTTGAATAAGTTATCTAAATTATTTCAAAAATATGTAAGAATATCTAGAATCTGTAGCAAATTGAATGTAGTTTCTAAACTACTAGGTTTATTTAAAAACAAAATCTATTTGGTGAAGTTGAAAATTTCAATGCGGCCCGTTACTTAAATTTTAAGGGAAAAAATAAGAAGTAGGTGTTTGTCTAACCACCCTAACCACAATAAAATGATAATATTTTTTTTATAATATTTTTAGATATAAATAGAGGACTCATGTCCCAATGTGTTGCATATTTTTTTGTAATTTTTCAAGTAAATAATTAATTATGAATTTTTTTCTTACAAAATTTTTAAAAATACTCAAAAGCTTCGTATGTATGACCACCTTAACTTGGTCAAAAGCGGCATGATTTTTTTTTTTAATCCTATAGATATGAAAACCATAGAATGTGACACATGTTTCCAGTTAAAATGTGATAATGTTTGAAAGTTATAGATGTTTTCAATCAACCTATCAATCGGGACTTTAGTCATAATTCAAATAGAAAATGAATAATAATTATTTATTAAATTCAAAGTAAAGCATAATTTATATTGTTGGAAAGCTGAGAATCTCCTTTAAAAACCCTTTTCATTTCATCAATTTTGGGTAACAAAAAAGTCGTCAGCCACATACCCTACACATACGCATCATATCGCCACTTTTTGGCCCATCATGATCCTACACATACCCTGTCATGTGGAAAGATGATCCAAAATCAATCAACTAGAAATCATCTAATGCCTAACTTGCCAAGGCTGCAATGAAGGCATTCGCTTCACTCTGAGAAGAATTGTTGTCAGAAGAGTTTTTCTTCTTCTTTTTCTCCTCTTTGCAATCCTTTTGGACATGACCAGACTATCCACAGTTCCAACACTTCACCTTGGACTTTTTGCTAGGAGACTTTGATCTCCCTTTTGATTTTGATTTGGATTTCATGTCCTTCTTTCCTTTTTCTTTTGATCGGCCTCAAACAACAAGAGCCTCCTTCTCCATCTCAGAAGATTTTCTTCTCATTTCTTCTGATAACAAAGAAGCAACAACATATTCCATCTTGAAAGTGGATGTTGTACTCATAATGGCCATCAAGTGATCCCAAGAATCAGGAAAAGAACATAACAACATACAATGATCTTCTTCTTCAATCTTCACACCCACAGATGTTAACTAAGCAATCAATATGTTAAAAGTATTCAAGTGATTAGCAACAAACACTCCTTCCTGCATTTTCAAAGAATACAACTTCTTCCTCAAGTTCTAACAACTTATTTACCAAGGACTTTCCTTGATAAATATCTCCAAGTCTTTTCCACAAGGAGGTTGCAGTCTATTGTTCATGCACATTAAGAAGAATAAAGTCTGCCAAACAAAGTCTTATCAGCCCCTTTGATTTTTGATCTACAAGATCCCAATCTTTTTGCTTCATACCAGAAGGTTTCGTTCTAGACACAACCATCCAAAGATCATGATCAACCAACATATCTTCCATTTTGAGTTTCCACAACTCAAAATTGTTGCCATTGAATTTCTCAATTTCAATCTTTCTAGATGTACTTGCTAGTGCCATCTCAATCTATAATTTGACAATTACCAGACTTCTACAAGACTCCCACTGAACATAAATGACACAAAATCCCCAACCAACCCACAATGATAATAAAACTGGCCAGGTTTCGATACCACTTGTAAGGAAATAATCTAGTACGAAAATCACTTTCCTAATGTCAATTCACAGGGAAATAATGTACGAGTACTTTTAATTTCAAGATTACAAAGCATTAAGATTCACACATAAAAGAATAGACAATAATATCAATAGAGAATAGACACCTGATTTATGTGGGAAAACCTTTTCGGGAGAAAAACCCACCACCAAAGAGAAGTCACTTAATTCACAGTAAAAAAAATTACAATAAAGCTACAAATCCCTCCTTCACAGGTATTAGTTCTTTGATATTACATAGCAGCATTACAATCAGCCAACCACAGTCAATCGTAGCACTGTTACAATGTTCTTTCAACATATAGTCCGCTCAACCGATGCCAAACTATTTGCTTTCCTTTTTTAACACACAATCCCAATCAATCTACTTACTATACTCACTTCGACCCTTTGATTTCCAGGAATCTACTGTCCAAACCGATTTGGTTTGCTCAACTGCCAAGAATCTCAACCATCAAAATTATCCCACATTGACGTGAAATATTAACAGTCATTAGTTTATAAACAAAAGGTCGAAGACTTTAGGTATCCACAAGTTATCCATTTTGATTACCAACTCACTCGTACAATTGCAGTCAAACCAACCATCGACATGGCCCCACCAAAGTGAACACCCATCGGCGCGTCGCTCAAAATGTTAACTTCATAACCACTGCATACAAGTTATGAATTCACCAATCCCCATGACAAGCCGATACCACTGTCCCCTAATCGGAGAAAACTCAAACTTCATAACTCCCACTGTTGTTTATAAAATTCCCAAATGTCGTGACAACGAAGGAGATCGGTCAGTCGGGAAGTTATGAAACTTCCAAACTCCACAACAAGGTTCTTAAGTTATAGAAATCATCGATGCCATGAAAAATAAGGAGATCATTCAGTTGGGAAGTTACGAAACTTCCAAACTCCACGACAAGGTTCTTAAGTTATAGAAATCATCGATGTCGTGACAAAGAAGGAGATCGGTTAGTCGGGAAGTTACAAAACTTCCAAACTCTGCAACAAGGTTACAAACTGAGGAACTCCAGCGATCGGCCGACAATGAAGACTTGAACAGAGATACAAGTTAGCAAGTTGAGGCACAATTTCCAACAAAATACTTATTCAAACATTGCTGCAAATAAACACAAAAATCTGCTCTCTTCTTGCAACCAAATCACTGACTTGCATTACAAATTCATGAGCATTGATTACATCATTCTATAAAGGACTCAAGGGCTGCAACATGGCCCATTTAAACTCACAAACAATAGAAAAATAAAATCAACAATAGCAAAATAAATCTGCTCATACAATCTTAAAACCCCTCTCCTGTAATAACACACAAAACAATGGATTGCAAACTTGCAATCAACAACTACCAATGGAAGAAAAATGTTGTAGCTTCACTTGCATTCCTTCAACCTAAAAACACACTTAAGAAACCCTTCTTGGAGAAGAGTGATGCCCTTCTTGAGTCTCTCCACCAAATCCCCTTGAAAAAAACTCACCCCCAAAAATTTGCGTTTAAAAAAAATATTTTCTTGCTTTCCCCATTCTCCAGATTCTCCACCACTTCCTCATAGAATTAATTAAAAATTAATTTTCTTCCCTCTCTTCATCTTCTTTGTGGCTACAAATTCAAACTTCTCAAAAATAATTAATGTGTACAATAAAATCCGTTTAAAACTGCCTAGACAAAGATAGGAGTTGCTACTTTAATTCTCCACTTGCAATTTTAGAAAAGTTAAAAAAAGGAAAAAATAAAGTCATGGGAATCCACCTCTAGTCCCTACTTTTTATGGTCAATATTTTGTGCTTTAAATCGCCACTATTCATTTTTCAATGCCTCTTTCTTGAAATTTGAACAATTAAATTTAATTGTTTTAAAATTTTCTTTTTGCTTTCCACCCCACAAGTCAATTTGTCAAAGTTGCACAAGAAATTTAGTTGAAAAATTAAATTATTTGAAAATAAACAATTTTCCAACCCTCAACATGTAATCCACGCCCAAAATTAATTTATTTTAAAATTTCAAAAATGCTTCCACAAAATTCACCACTTTTTGTTGATACAGGATTACCAATTTCCATGGATGCTCCTACATTGAAAGAAGACTCCAAGCAAGAGTGAAGGATGAAGAAGCCTCCAACACAAAGTTTTCCCAAAAGATAGGAACAAAGGATGAACAAAAGAACATCACTAAAGCATGAAGAAGCTACAAACACTGTTGAAGAATGACTGTTGTAATACTAAAACAAGAACCTCTACCAAAACAAATGATGATGAGGATCAAGAAGACAAGAATTTGTATGAGTGCCCCCAACAACACTACTCAAATAATATGGAAAACAAAGGAAAAAACCTATAACTTGAAGATACATATGGCACAAGTACCAAAAGTTTAAAGAATTGATCAAGTGAAAATGGAAGGTTGCCTCCAAAAAATAGGAATGCAAAAGTGCCTATATGGTAAGTGATCCATTTCACTGAAATGTAAGTAACCAACCACTAATGTATGTTGCATCCAAAAGTACATAATAACAAATAATATATACATAGCTCACTCAAATACGAGTCAAAGGAAGCATTAGCACCAATAGTAGAAACCCCTCCATAATGCTATAAAGGGAGAGGCATGATAGGTAAACTAAAATCAAATGCCAAAAAGAAGTGCATGAAGAAGAATCATGAACATGCAAACATGAAAACATGAAAGTACCAACACATATAAAGGCTATGCAAACAAAAGGCATACATGCATGAGGTTTTTTTTTGCGGAAGGGACACTCACTTGACAAAAGTATGATTGCAAAAAAGGAAAAACATCAATCCCCCCAATGACATTTTATAACATAGTGCAAGTACAATAAGACACACAATGATGTGCAAGATCCCAAGAATCATTTGAAATACAGAGGCACTTTATTTCAATTCATTTACATAATAACAAGTGCATACAATGGATGCCCATAATGTCCAAAAAAGGACTACATGCTAAAAATACAATTCTCTAACAAAAAAAGAGGAAATTGGGAGCACCATGATGAAACTTACATGAAAAAACATGCATTTTCAAAAAAATGGCACCTAAAAAAGAGTATGGATGAAAAAGATATGGCTCATCAAAGTCTCCAAAATGAGAACTGAATAAGCACTGAGAAAATAGAATTCTAGAAAAAAAAAATAGAAGTCCAAACTGGAAGATACTTGCACTACTACGAAGAGCAATAAATTCTACCCTGTTTAAAAAAAAAATGCACTGGAAAAGACCACCATATGATCGAGATATCGCCTCTAGAATATGAGGTGCAAAGCTAAAAAGTCCAATGGAGAGGGGATGAGTAGGGAAAAAAAGAACTCCAAATTTAGCAAAAAACTACTAAAAATAGAGGTCTTCCAATTTTAGAGGTGCATGGAAAAAAAAATCCAGGTGCAGTGTGTTTATTTTGAAAAAAAATGCAAAAAAAGAAATAGTGCATGAACTAATGAATGTTCACATCTACCTTCATGAATAAAAATGACCTTAGATTTCTGATTTTACTTCTAAAAAATATACTCACTATTTGTAGATGATAATAGAAACCCAAAAATATTTTGATGCTAAGAATAAACCCCATAAATATTTTTTTGATCTAGCAAGAAGAAGATGAAAAAATAAATTTCTTTTGACCTTCAACCCATAGAAAAATGACATGCAATGCTTTTTGGATATCAATTTTCTCTAGATCTACTGAAGATATGAAAAATCTGAAAAATACCTAGATGAGATTTTGACCCTGACTACAAAACCCATAAATCATTTTTCCTAATGAGTGGAAGCTAAAATTCTAAAGCAAAAAATGAAAACCTCTCTAATAGAAAGCTATCAAATTTGAGCTTCAAACCCTTGTTGAAGAAAAATCCTCATAAATTGAGAAGGGGTTCGATGTAAATTCCTCTAGGAAGTTGTGGAGATCAAGTGAGATAATTATAGTAGTTTGTTAGTATGAAAATAAGTTTTGGCTATATAATTCTAAGCATATTATGGTAATTGTGTTGTGAATTATTATTATTTTTCTCTTGCTATAAACTATATAAACCCTCTATCATTGGAATATAACTAATGACACTATGAAGAGTTGTAAATCAAGATAAAACCCATTTTATTCCTTACGCACTAGAGAAACATAAAAAAATATACATGAAAAAGAGGAAACATTTTCAAATATTTATATGGATATTAAAGGTAACATCAAAAACTCCATAAACCTTTTTTACTTAAATTAAATTTCTTTTATGATTATGAAATAAGTGAGTTGAGCCAATCCTAGTCTATAATGCTTGGAGGTTAAATTTAGGGAAGGTGGTT
Source organism: Sequoia sempervirens (assembly GCA_007258455.2). Taxonomy (NCBI): domain Eukaryota; kingdom Viridiplantae; phylum Streptophyta; class Pinopsida; order Cupressales; family Cupressaceae; genus Sequoia; species Sequoia sempervirens. The sequence goes on from VDFB02028787.1 coordinate 77,276, forward strand.
ATTTTCAATTGTTTTATGCTACCTTAGATGTTGTAGAATGGGCCTTGAAATGCTATGATAAGAAGGAAAAATTAATAGGGGACATAGAGGGAAAGGTCATACTTACACTAAGTAAAAAAATATATATTTGGTTTAACACTAGAGGAAAGTGAAAAGTTGAAGTTAAGAAATAGTTTTTGAGTACAAGAAGAGTAGAAATATATTGTATAGAATGATACTGCCTAATTATATAGGCTATATGCATTGAAAGAATCATCCCTACTAACGAAAATAAGTCACCAAATCCACATAAATTCCAATCCTATTTTTAGGATTCTTTCTAAGATTTCAACTAGGTCATAAGGAAGGATGCTAGTATGAAAATGTCTACATCATCATTGGAATTTGTTTTTGAGAATCAAAATTTATACCAAAATATATTATATGATTTTGGGATCATCGTTAGATCTTAGTATATTTGAGGTTCACCTTGAATAGGGGAAAATACATTAGAAATGAATTAAATATAGAATTAGATATATGTGGGAGAGAATTTGGCATAACTATGAGAGTTAGTGAGGTATTGAAAGAAGGGGATGAGATATTATGAAAGTTGTTTTTTTTTAGTCTAGTTGACAAACATTAAAAAGTTGAATTGATTAATTTAAGAATAAAAATTTCATAGGGTTTTTGGCCAAAAAATTCCCACATAAATCTTTATGTGATATGTTTAACTCTACCTATATATTCTACAATTTGTTCTAGATATTTATTTTTATAATATATTATCTTTCATTTTGAATGATTAGCTATGTATAGATCCTAGTCCCTAATAATTATATTTCAAGAGAGCTTCATTAAATTAATTTAATTTTCAAGAAGATGAATCCTCCTAAGTGATTCAAGAGGCATTCAATCATATGCTCTATTTTATTTTATGCTATAGTAGGTGAATGAGATAAAAAAAAGAGGGTGGAATTGCTTTTTTAGCAAAAGTAGAATGAGGGAATAAAATTAGAATAGTGGCAGCATATCCATAAGGATCTATATCATGATCACTCATTTTCAGATTTTTTAGGATTATTTTCTAATAGTATTATTAAATATACTCATGGGAGAAATAAACCCTAGACTAATAAATGATTTGGTGAAACTTACTCAACCTCTACATATGAGAGCTCCTAGAACATGGGATCATAATTAGGGTGATTGATTATTTATAAGGAGAATAATCTTATTAGGATATATGGAGCTACAATCAACCCCTAAAAATTCCCTTGCATTGTATCTCCTTGAATATGTTTTTACAAGTAGTTAGATAATTAAGTTTTACATTTAAATCACACTTCATGGATCATAGCAAGGGTGGAATTCTTCTCTCTAAAATAGAGATTCTATATTTTAAACTATAAGGAAAGGATGAATTTATTAATATGTCCTTGTATATTGATGAATTAGCAATGAGACCTACTCCATCAAAATTTTAAGACACTAAAGGGTATATTAATGGAGTCAAAATGTTCCATAAAAGACTAGAAATGCAACACCAATATGAAGAAGGTGAAGCACCTATTCTTAGGAGTTATGTTAGTGAAGTGAGAAAAATAAATTAAGAAGTGACAAATGAATCAAAATGAGGTTGGTTGAGAGGAGAAAAAATAAAATAAATCTCAAGTATATAGGAGTATTTCCTCATATACATGATAAAATCATAAGGATGAAGACACTTCTAGATAATGCATAAACTCTTGCCATATTGCTTGAGGAGGCCGATATAAATCTAGAATTTGATAAATTATAAGGTGGTGGTGATCCTACAAGTGAATAATCTATAAAAATATTGGGAGAAGTAGGAACATTGAAGATGTTTATTCCTATATAATTGGTAGTTCACGTGTCACCCCAAAGGAGTGAGTTGGTAGCAATGAAAAAATTTCCTACTCCTTTGATTGAAAATCTAATTATTGATGTAACTATGGAGGTTGTACCACCCTAAATTAAAATGTGTATCTCTATTTAATTTACTCAACAATCAAGAGAAAATGAACCAATCATCCAATATGAAATAATCATTGATGAATCTTTTAAGAATTGAATATATGAGTGATCTTAAGCATAAATCTTGTTACTTGAGTTCATAGTTAATGATCAATTTGTAAAATATAATAAACTCAAGAGGCTTTCTTGAATGATAAAGTGTATTGAAAATTAAACCTAGTTGATAGATAAAGGGAAGGCTATTTTATATCTAGATGACCACGATAAAATAAATAGTAGTAAATCTCATACTTTAGATAAATTGATATGTAGAATATAAATATAAAGGATGGATGTGTGACATCCCTCATTCCCAATCCCTTTATGATTCTATGGTGTTCAAATTCTATGATAAATGTGGAAGTGCTATATATTATCTTTTATTGGATGTGTTGATGGCCAAATTGACACATGCAACACAAGAAAGGTGAAACTCACCTCACCTCTCCTAAAAAGATAACTAATTTTTAAATAAATCACATTTTTGAGGTCCTAGGAGTTGGGTCATAATCATGTTTTTTTGGTTGAGTGGTCAATCTGGAATTTTTATGCAAGGGGTATGTGATATTTTACTCAAACTATATTAAATATTTTAATATAAATCCTACTATACTCAAATATAAAGAAAGATCAAAATAATTTAAGGGAATGGAAAAAGAATGATGTAAATGCTTTATCCCAATATTTATTTGATTAATAACCAAAGAAATTTACTAAATGTAGCATTAGTGTCAGTTTGAACTCAATGATTCATACCCACAATGTGAGATTCAAAGAAATTTCAATCACAATAAAGTGAAAATCATTTCTAATTAATGTTTTTCACATTTAAATTAAAAATAAATTTATGTAGGGGAATCTAAACCTCAATAAAAAAATCCCAACAATCTCAAAATGCAACTTAGAAATGGTTTGGAACAACTCATAAATCTGAAAATAACTATGGTTTCTTATTCAAAATCTAATGAAATTACATGTCAATAAATCATAGAAAATCTAAAATCAAATTGTTTGCAGCCATATGGGTTGATGGAAACCATCACAAAATTGAAATATGAATGATATAAGGACTTGTTACAAACAACAAATATCAATCTCAAATTGACCTCCTTCAACCTATCCCCTTCCTCTAGCTTCTAGCTCCTTCAATATGCAATCTTCAATGAGAAGTCCCTATTGCAATAAACTTGCAACATAAAAGTTTTTTTGTTGCTACTCAAACACCTTCAAACCTACAAAAACATGAAATCTTGGTCTTCTTCTCCAAGAACTACAACCTCCAAATTTGAAACAAGCAACCACACAACAAATTGCAAGAAGGCAACAACATTTATCATATTATTTCAAATTGAAATGGATTACAAACATGGGAGCTCAAAATCTCCCTTCATACATGGGATCTTTCTATAGGGAAAAATATGCAATCATGGAGTTGTTGGAAGAATGAAGAAGAATCGCTTTGGTGTGTTGTCATTGATTCCAACATTGTTTGTTGACAGTTTTTGTCTATCTGGTAAATAGTATAGTGTTTATGCTACTTTGATCTAGTAATTTGGTTTGGAATTGCTCATTTTAGAATATCAGCCTATGTGGTTTTATTATGTTATTTAGGACTATTAAATGCATCTATGAACATGCTTTCAACAATTTTGGTTGAATGGGCTAAAAGAGACAAATGACAAAAGATCGACATACAATTTTATTTTTAGAGTTGCGCATAGTGGTATGAGTTATTTGGTCTAGATTCCTCTGGTACCTTGATCCAATCATTACAACTTTGGCAGATGATTTATAGATTTCAACTCTACATGTATTCCAATGGCACACACTCGTATGAGATCTCAGATGGTTGATTGGTGTTAGTCAGCTTGGCCTATTTTTGTGATTAAGTCCTCTTCTGGCCAACCTTATGCTTGGATAAGTGGTATGAAGATTAATATGTTTTGTGGATGTCAAAGAGATCCTTTTTAGGTTCGAGATAACCTAATTTATTCCTTTCACATTTTGGTTTGAGCGTGAAAGGAATTTTGTTTCAAGTTTTGAGCCAACAAGGTAATTTGAATTAAGTATATGTACATCCAATTAGGCCAACCTAATTGATGTATGTGGATGTAATATCATATATATGGAACATTTTTGTTTTGTAGATCTATAATGTGATTGTGATAGAAGATATGTGATAGTGTCATACTATACAAACTAGTAAATTTAAATGTATGAGATCAGTATCAAGGAAAATTTCTATGTATGTTGAGTGACAACAAGGTAGAGCAATATTTTTCTTTCAGAGCTTAACTGGAATTGAATTTAGCACATGAAAGGTGTATTCTATCAGTTCACTTTTTGGTAGTGAGCCACACTCCATTTTGTAATCATTTCAGGCTATGATCCTTTCAAGGACAGTGTGTCCTAGTAGTGTGCCACTGTAATATCTTATAACCGATTATAATATATTATGAGCTAATCCTCATCATAGTTTTTCCCATTTCGGTTTTTCCACGTAAAAAAATTGGTGTTTTTGTGTCATGTGGTATTATTATTTCTTTCATGTCTTTGTTTACAGTTGCAATTAGATGTGATTTAATTTTTGGATGGTTTATAGCTAAATTGTTTAATAGAATACTAATTCTCCCCCCTCTCATGGATGTTCAACAATTGGTATTAGAGCTTGGTTCCTATAGAAAATTCTAACAACTTGAGGAAGATCTTGGAGTTTGAACACATGGCTGAAAAAAGGTGTCCTATTCCTCCAAAAGAAATCTTTGCAACTAAATGCATAGAAGGTGATTGTACAATTAACAATTAAGAACTCAATGCTTCTCATGAACATCTAGAAAAAGTTGAAAGTGAGAAAGAAATTTTGAAGGAGAACCTAAAAGAAGCAAATGAATGCATCAAAAAATTAAGAGAGAAAATCAAGAAGTTCCAAGAAAGGCATAGAGAAGTCAGTGATCAGTTGAAGAAAGAAAATGAGGATATTACAGATCTAAAAGTGTAAGTTGAAGAAAAGAAGAGAATTAAGGACTATCAGAAAGCTGAGATTCAAAGAAAGACTAATGAATGCATCAAGCTTGAACAAGAAGTGGTGACCCTAAGATCAAATATGGAGAAAGCAAGATCCCATGAGGAAAAATTCAAAATAAGTACTACAATGCTTGATGAGTTGATTGCAACTCAGAAACCTTCTAATGATAAAGGTTGTTTAGGACTTGAAGAAGGAAAAAGGTCAAAGAAAAATCAATCCCCTAACAAGGTTGACAATGAAAGGAAGACTCAAGGCAATGGTAGAAAGATGAAGAACCTAAGAAGCAATACCAAAAGAACTCCTATTAGACAACCTAATGCTCAAAGGTAATCATCTTTCAATGGAATTTGTTTTTCATGTAATATAGGGAAACAAAATGTAGAAGTAGAATGAATTAGAATGTTGGATTCTTTTCTGAACAATGCTTTTCATGCAAGAAATTTGGATGTAGAGCTGCTAAGTGCATAAGTCAAAAAATGATGAATAGATTCAATACTGGAAGAGTGTTTCAATCCTTCAATGGCTACTATTATACATGCAATGCATTTGGAAATAAGGCTAGAACTAGTACACAAATCAAGGATAAAGGAAAATCAGTTTGGTCAGAAAAATGTTGTGTGCTACACCTGCAACAAACTAGGACAAATTTCAATATTTTTCAAAAGTAAAAATGGGAGGAAATCTAATCTGAAACAAAGGAATAAACCTATGAATAAAGTGGATCATACAAAAATTAAGAAGGAAATAGAGAAGATCTGGAAGAAAAAGGAAGAACATGAGAACAAGGATGAACCTAATAAATTTGTATCTTCATCTGGTGCAAATAGTTCTTCTAAAAACTAAATTTTCAATACTAGGTTTATGGGGAGCAATTATAGAGAGATCTAATAAGCCCCTGATATATGAGGTTTCAAGCAGTGACACAAAGATATGTGATGTAAAATGACATTCTGAAGATGTTGAAAAAGATTCTGACAGAAAACATGTAAATTTAAGGATTTTTGGAGCCTATTAAAGACAAAGATATTGATAGGAAATAAATGCTCCCTTCTACAACCACGTTTTCAAAGAAGTAAAGGATCATTCTATTGAAGAGACATCACATTTGGATAAGGTTGATGATATACATGCTTCTCTGGAGACATCTTCTCCTCTGGAAGATATAAACAATACAACCCGAGAAAATATTGAAGATCAATATCAGAATGATACCAATGACAATCCACAAGAGCACCATGAGAATTCCAGAAATGGTGGTGAAGAAGATAATAATGAAAAAAAAGAAAATAAAGATGAAAGGAGTAATGATGGAAAATATGATCAGGACGAGGAAGAAAATAAAGGAAAACCATCAAAAAGCCCCTATGAAGAGGAAGAAGAGGAAAATAAAGAAGAAAATTAGGAAGAAACAGAGGTTGGAAGAAGTGAAGAAGAATCTACAAAGACCATTGAGCTATCAAAGCCATCCATAGAATCATCCATAAATACTCTTAAAGGTCTTTTGTTAAGACAAACCAGGATTTATCTTGTGATTCCACCCTAGTTGTTTTATCTCCCATCGCATCCAGGCTATGTGGATCTAAGTAATATATGATCGATTCAAAGAATATAGCTTAGAGTTACCTTTCTTGACTCCGATAAAAAGGAAATTATTGAAACCCATCAGAAAGGGACTGAACTAATAAATGATGCCATCAAGGCTTTGTAGGATACAACTCTCGATGCCACAATTGATGACTTGTTAGTTCTTATTGAAAACTTAAAGTTCTTGGTTGATTCACTCAAAGAATATACCTCTAGCTTAAAGGAGTAGACTGAAAAAAGAGGTAGTGTCAAGGCTTTTGGAGAAAAGGTTACTGGTACTATAGGATAAATGTGTAGCCACACATAGCAAGGTGTTGCAATGCTTAAAAGAGGTGAGGGAATGTGAATACAAAGCCCAGATATTGTTTGTGTATTGCATGTGATGATCGAATGCCACTCAAGGTATCAAAGATCTAATGGACTCAATAGATTCACAACTTGTTAATGCCTCCTGAGCCTACAGCATTGCAGATGCTAGAGATTATGCTTCCTAGACATCCATTTCAGACCTACAAAATAAATTTTTCACTTTGCAAAGGTAAAAAGAGGATGTCATAAGGCGGTTTGGACAGCTTGGAGATCTAGTGAATTCCAAACGCATTCCAATATCAAGTTCCTTAGTGGATGCATAGAAACTTGAAAAGATAAATCTTAATCCATCCACTTCGGAAGAAGGAGAAGAGAGCTAGGTAGAGTTGGAATCATTGCATGGAGTGCTTGTTAGGGAAAAGGGGATCTGGGATGATGGAACACCTGCTTGGGAAGCCTTTCTCAAGGAATTAGAAGGTGCTCCTAGTTCTAGTTAGAAAGTTCTCTACATTCTTTTTCTATTTTATGTTATTTCAATTCCTTTCAAAAAAATTATTACCAGTGCACCCTTTGTCCTTTATTTCAAAGGGAGAGATGACAATAAGGGGGAACACTTTTGATGTTTTGGGAGAAATTGGGAAACTTTGGTGTATACTTGAAAGGGGGATTTTATACAGTTTGTGTTCATAATTTTTGGAGATTCATTTTTTGGCACATGATGCCATCAATGACAAAGGGGGAGATTTTTGGAAGAATGAAGAAGAATCCCTCCAATGTGTTTTCATTGATACCAACATTGTTTGGTGATAGTTTTTATCTATCTGGTAAATAGTGTAGTGTTTGTGCTACTTTGATCCAATAATTTGGTCCATAATTTCTCAATTTAGAAGAACGGCCTATCTAGTTTTAGTATGTTATTCAAGACTATTAAATGCATCTATGAACAATTTTTCAACAATTTTGGTTGAATGGGATGAAAGATACAAATGACAAAAGATCGACATACAACTTTTTTTAGAGTTGTACATAGTGGTATGAGTTATTCGGTCTAGATTCCTTCGGTACCTTGATCTATTCATTACAAATTTGGGATATTATTTATAGGTGTCAACTCTACATGTATTCCAATGGCGTGTTCTCATATGATCATATGGTTGATTGGTGTTAGTCAGCTTGTCCTATTTTTGTGATTAAGTCCTCTTTTGGTCAACCTTATACTTGGATAAGTGGTATGAAGATTAATATGTTGTGTGGATGTCAAAGAGATCCTTTTTAGGTACAAGCCGACCTAATTTATGCCTTGCACATTTTGGTTTGAGTGAAAAAGGAATTTTGTTTGAAGTTTTGAGTTAACAAGCTATTTGTGAATTAAGTATATGTACATCCAATTAGGCTGACCTAATTGATGTGTGCAAATGTAATAGCATATATATATGGAACTTTTTTTTTTTTAGATGTACAGTGATTTTGATAGAAGATGTGTGATAGTGTGATACTATGTGAGCTAGTAAATTTAAATGTATGAGATCAGTATTAAGGCATAATTTTTGTGTATGTTGAATGATAGCAAGGCAGAGCAAGATTTTTCTTTTAGGGCTTAATTGGAACTGAATTTAGCACATGAAAGGTGTATTCTATCAGTTTGTTTTTTTTCTATTAGTTCATTTTTTGGCAGTGAGCAACACTCCATTTTGTAATCATTTCAGGCTATGAGCCTTTCAAGGATAGTGTGTCCTGGTAGTGTACCCCTATAATATCCTATAGCCAATTATAATATATTGTGAGATAATCCTCACCATGGTTTTTCCCATTTTAGGATTTCCACATAAAAAATCCTGGTGTTTGTTTGTTGTGTTGTGTTATGATTTCTTTCATGTCTTATTTTACAATTGCAGTTAGATGTGCTTTAATTTTTGGATGGTTTATAGTTGAATTGTTTAATAGAATTCTGATTCACCCCCCTCTTAGTATTATGGGTGTTCAATAGGATTCATACATCCTCCTCAAAATCCTACATCTCCCCATCTCCACTTGTAAAAACTCCAAATCCCCCTCTCCAAATGACAATGCATCATAATATAGAAGTTTTAGAATGAGAAAACCATTGTGGTTTCCAAAAAAACATGCCGAAAAAAAACCTTTGTGGAAAACCCACACCCACCTTGAGGAGAAATCATAAAATAATTAAAATTACTAAATGCTCACATGACCCTCACATGGGAACCTAAATCATGGCCAATAAAATTTGTTCAATTATAGAATCTCCATAACTCCTCAATGGCTCTAACAGCTCCAAATATAAGCAAGGATAAACATGCAAAGCTGGCAAACCAACACGCAAATACATGCAATTCAACATGTAAGAGAATGCTTACAAAGTGGTCCCCTCCAAGAAATGTGATGCCCAAAGATAATATTCCCCCTTTTATACCTTTGTAACATGTATCAAAGTAAATACCCATCAAAATTATAATTATAGAATCACATAGGAAATATTTCAATATTTGGAAATTTAAAATAATTAATTTCCCACACAACATTAGCCCACATAAGCCCTTATTGAAAATTAAAAGAAAAGAAATTATTTTTGGGTGATGCAAGATTGCTCTTACACCCTATATGATCTTGCATCAAACACCCAATATGGGAATTTTTTTTTGAATATGGATTCACAAAATGGAGAGTTGAGTACCATCCTTTTAGATTGCAAGCAATCCTTAGCAAACTCCATCACTGAATTTGGTGCCTACAATTAATTCTTCTTTCTCCTCTTCCAACACTTAGCTAGAACAAGAAACCTCCTCCTCTAACAACTCTTCTCTTTACTCTACCTCAATGTGGAATCATCTCCACCATAAGTTGACCACCTCCTCCAAGTGTATCTCACATTCTCCTCCAATTTTGTTGGATTCAACCCACCATATTTTGGCTACCTCCACTAAAATGCATCTACACTAAACTCTACAACACCATACAAATCCCTCTCTACATACCAATCATCACTAGAAAAATCTATTTGAACCATCTCATCTAAATTCACTAAATCATACATCTTGCAACATGAAAATAATTATTCTCAAATTCATTGAAATAGGAATATACCTTCTCATCACTTGTCACATCTTCAACTTTGTTTTCTTCTTTCATGCCTTCTACAAGACATGTAAATGTATTTCCTCTCTGACTTACAAACATTGCATCCCACTTTACTTCTATCACTGTATTGCTTATAATTATTTTTACTTTCGAAAACGGACAGATTTTTATTTTATACTTTATTTTATGAATAGCCTGTATTGTATTTTATTTTGATGCCGATTGCTTTTCATCTTTTTCTTTATTTTTTATTTAATTTAACAATTATCGGAGCGACCTTTACTGTTTTCCTTTATATTTATAATCTTATCTTTGATAGCCTCTTCCTCGACCATTCATCCCTTGTCTTTTGTTCCTCGATTCGCATCCGATGATCTTTCGTTCTCGATCCTTCGATCGATTTTGATCCGGATCCGATTTTGATTGTTCTGATCTTGATTTGATTTAATCCGGAAAGATCCGATCCCACGTTCGATCCGACGCGCCGTGAAATCGATTGAACTGCCTGATCGCCGATTCGATCCGAGATCTCGATGATCGATCGTCGATTTATCCGCGCCCGATCGCCTGCCCTGATCCTGATCTTCGACGCGCCTGATCCGTCTGATCTGACGTTCGATCTCGATCTGACTGATTCGCACGCAGACGATCTGATGATCTCGCAAGATTTTGAACGTCCGATCTGATGATCCGTGATCCGTCTGGTCCCACCCTACCTAGATAACTCTCTCTCTCCCACTCTATATATATTATAATGTAGTATATAATATAATATATATTATATATACTATATATAGTATATAATATATATGTAGTATATAATATAATATAATATATGTAATATACTACATATACTATACACAATATATAGTTATATTATATATAATATATTATTTATTATTAATATATAATATATTTATTATATATTAATAATACAAAATATTTTATATATAGTAAAGGTAACAAATATCTATTACAAATAGATATACATTCTGAACGGGTACCCATTTGAAATAGATATTCACTTTTTCTAATAAAATTAGCAGTCTTGGGATTTTCCTTGGGGTTTCCTTGGGATTTGTCTTGGGGGTGTCATACTTGGAAGATCAACTGCAAAAACATGTTTATAAAATTTTCTTAGTTCTCCAAAGTTTGCACTTGTGGCTAACGAATTTTTATCCAAATTTGATGAAACGAAAAGGGCTTATAGAGAAAACTTTCAAATTTTCACCAATATAATATATTCCTTATTTTGAATTTAATAGATATTTATTATTGATTTTCTACATGCATTATGACTAAATTATTAATTGATAGGTTGATTAAAAAATATCTATAATTCTCAAAACTATTTCACATTTTTTGAATCAGAAAGATGTGGCACATTCTATGCTTCCCATACTATAGGATAAAAATAATTGATTTTCATAAATTTTTGGCCAAGTTATGGTGGTCACACAAACAAGTTTTAATATTTTTTTAAAAATCTATAAAAAAATCATAACTAATTATTTACTTGTAAAAAAATTAGAAAAAAAATGTGTCACATCCAAGCATGTGTCCTCTACTTATATTGAAATTTAAAAAAAAATATATTATTTTTTCTTGTACTTAGGTTGGTCAGACATACACCTGCTTTTTTTTCCTAAAAATTTAATACTACTGCATTGAAATTTCAAAATTTCACCAAATAGATTTACTTTTTTCTAAAAAAAGGACTAGTAGCTTAGAAATTATATTCAATTTTCTACAAATTATGTTAATAAGTTCCTATTTGAATTTTTATGTCAAGTTTCCTAACTCTATTTTTCTGAATTTTTATTATCAGTTAAGGGCCTAGTTTGGACCCCCATGATCCTACACTAACCCTTAGGATGGATTAGATTAGATGATATTAGATAAGAGCTAAGGTCCTCAAAATCTCAATGGTGGGATATATTAGGAATATTTGAAGACAAATTGGATGGATTAGAATGAATTATTAGAGGGAATATGAAGAGACCTTTGATAGGGCTAGGTGATTTGGTTTGGGTGATTAAGGTTGGATTTATTTGTATTGGGTGATTAAGGTTACATTGGATTACTAGGATGAGGTGGATTAGAGGATTATTAGATTAGGCTGGATTGAGTTGATTTGGATTTGATGGGAAATTTTGACCTTTGGAAAAATTTGAAAAAAAAACAATCAACAAGAGCTTAAAGGCAAGGAAATGTTTTAGATTTTAAGGATTTGGATTATAGGGGTTGCATGATTTTTGATGATTAAAACACTCCAGGAACATTAACAACCTATGACTATGTAGGTAGGTCTATCAATCCCTATAGGATAACAAATATACTATATATCAAATGATTGGTAGCTATGGAGTGCCAAATTGCATGGGATTTGTTACCATTGGAGGTATCAAGGCCTTTTCCAAGGTAGATGTACCTCTCACCACTTGAAATTATGTTTTTAAAAACTTTTTGGGGCTAATTGCTTACTAGTACACTACATGAAAGAATGCATAGTTGGTCTTAGACTTGGATGAATAATGTTTGTTAGGTGCATACTCAATATATTACAAGGCTAGATGAAAGGGAACTAAGTCAAACAACTTGGAAAAGGGAGTAACCCACCATTGAACTTCACCTTGGGCCAATTTATAAATTTATTGGGGGCTTACCTTGATTAAAAATATTTTACTTGGAAAAGAGGCAAATATTTTGATTTATCCTCCATTTTTTATACTCTACTAAAATTTTGGAATTGGGTTCACCCCTAGGGTGATGAAATCCCTAGGAAAACCTCATAGAAGTATGATCCAATCACTATTTTCACTCAAGGTAAAACTAGTGCTAGGTGAGAGCATACATGATTAGATTCCTTGAGATACAATGATAAAAAGAAAATAAACTAAATATATCATTTTGATCTCCAAGATCACCCAAGGGCACAAGGAGAGAGATTATTCTTAGGTTTGATAAAAAAACATGGAAAACAATGATTAATTCCCCTTAAGAAATTGAAATGTGCTTAGATTAGTGAGAAAGTAATTTTTCTAAGACAAGCATTTTCTACAAATAAAAGTTTTAGTAATTTAGGATCTTTATCTTGAATAAACAATTTCAAGTTGCACAATCAAGGGATTAGACATTGAGATAATCAAGGAAAAATTTAATGGGCCACACTAACACCAATAGTCATTGATGAGTTGGGAAATAACATAATCACTAAAAGAAAGGTGTGAGAAAAATTGAAATATGTTGCATATTCACTAAAGTAGGTTGTGGATATACTAATTAGTAGATTTTTTAGTTCAATGAAAAGTGCATTTTCTAATTCAAGTGTATTTAAACTATTGAAATTATATATAGCACACATGTGAAATCAAAAAACACGTGCCTAAAAACATGATATGTGCATATAAAATGACAAATATTAGATAAGAAGTGATTTAAATTTGTTTAAGATGAGATTTATAAAATTTATTTTTAACAAAAAACTAAGAGTTGGTCAAAAAATGAAAAATACATTGATAGGGATGAAAATTAACACCATTGATATGTAAAAATATGCCAAAATGAAAAGTGGATCTACCAAAATATATTTAATCTAAAAGGATCTACAAGAAGTGTGTTAGGCCTAAAAAACAAGAATTATTAGTTAGATGGATAACATAATAGCCTATAAGATTGACCCCCTATCAAATAAATGGAATGTTGGAGTGTTAAAATCACTAAAAATGCATTAGGATAGTTAGAGTAGATACACCAAAATGCAAAGTGAAACTATAGTGTGATCAAGAGAAGTTTCCTCTAGTCTAGATAATGCAAAATAAAGTTCTAAAATGAAGGAAACAACACCTAACACCTCAAGATTAGCCTAGTTGAATTCAAAACAAAGAAAGATAACAAAAAGAAAATATTTACCTTGTCTTGAATTGATCTTTTGGTTGGACCTTCATGGTTGATTTTGTGTGCTCCTTTTGATGGCAAGATGGATGAAAGTGGATACAAAACAATGTATTCAAGATGAGGATTCAAATGAAGGATGTGGGTAGTTGAGAAAATGATCAAGATAGATGCAATGAGAGCTTAAGGTATGCAACAATGGTGGGTATGAGAAGATGCAAGTATGGGCTTGAGAAATGAAGTTGGTTGAATGTTGAATGAGTTGTGTTGTGAATGCATAATGAATTAGAATGAAAGAAAAAATCCTTCATTTTATGGAGAGAAACCCTAGGGAAACAAACGGTTGAGATCTTGCCACCATGGGCAAGATGAAGGGTTGAGTTCTTGCCACCATGGGCAAGATGGATAAGGACACATGAGGTGGAAGATGGCATGTGATGGGAGGGTACTTATAAGTACCTTGGAAAAGGGGATGATGTGACCTCTCAATGATCACATGGGGAAGAGGAGAATCTTGGATGAATAAAAAGTGAATTTAAAATTTACATGATTGGTAGATCTTGTTGATAAGACAAGGTTCCAAAAATGAGAGGTGAGAAGTACCTTGGATAAGACACGGTCCTTAAAAAGGTAAGTACTTACCCACATGGGATTGATGTGACAATTCAAAGGTTCTAGAAGACTTTGGCACATGTGAGTGATGTGACAAGTCAAAGGTTCTAGAACTTGTATGGGAATAAGGAGAGTCTTGGAAGGATAAAAAGGAATTAAAAATTCCTTAGGGAATGGGGAGAGTTGACCAAGGTACTGATTAGGCTTAATTGATCAGTAATTAGAAGATAATTAGTGGTTAAGGAAGATTAGAAGCCAACTTGCAAAAGTTGGAGGATGTGACACATCCTAATCAAGGATTAGACATGTGCACATCCCCAATGATAAAATTAGGAGGTTGATTAAGATTAAGAAAATGATGTGACATGTGAGGAATTAGATAAATGTCATATTTATTTAATTCATTTGATGAAAGGGTGATTAAAGAGTAAGGTATTTAATTGTTAACTAAATACCTTAGGGATTTGGCAGAATTTAATGATATTAATTAGATAATAGCAATATTACCTAATTAACATAAATAAGAGGATGTTTAGACGAAAAGGGACAAATTTGGACCAATGCAAGTGTCCAAATTTAGGTGTCTACATATAGAAACATAGAGTGAAGCCACTAAAACACAGAGTGGAACTATCAAATTGTGTCCTCTAAGCACAAAATAGCTAGAAACAATAGTTAAATAGGGACTTTTAAATCAATTATAGATGAAATATTCAAGTTATTAGGCAACTAATAATATGTGAAAGCTATCTCAACTTTTGTGATACCATGAATTTATAGCATTAACTACTTAATGTTTTTTGTTCTCTTTTCTTTTGTTTAAGTTCCCAACTAGATTTTATAGAATTTACTCTTCAAAAAATTTCATGATAATGATTATAGTATATTGTTACCTTTTATTTGTAGGAGTTGAAGATTAGCTCAATACCTAAGACCTAAAAAACAATGAAAACCTTCAATAAGAGAGTATACGAGGAATGAACTTGCTTAATATTAAGATCTATCAAATATGATGATGAGGTATATTACAAAAGTGTACAATGACTTTGCTTACATAGACAAGGTGTGATGAACTACCTAATTTTCAAAACATTAAATGACTTGTGCCATTATTATATGACACAAATCATTATTAAATAAAATTGATCACTATAATTAACCAAAAGTTAAAAATATAACATAGGATAAGATCTTATCTAGACAACTAAAGCTTCTAGAAATATGCCTAGGACCTAAGTGGACTTGACATGTAAATAGGATCCCATTAATTAACTGGTTAGGTAAATTACCTATTTACACCAACACCCCCCTTAAGAATACTTAGGAAGAATAAATTATTATGAAAATGATGTAAAGATGCAAAGATGGGTCTTAGATATGAGGCCATGTTAGGTACCCATGTACAAATGCAATCTCTCACAAAGAGAGAAAAGGAGAAAAGTAAATTGGAAAAACCCCCTCTCCAAAAGAGAGAAAAGATATTAAAAAAGATGATGAAGGAGGGACTTAATGATACCCCCAAGGACTACATCCATCATGAATATAAAATTAATGACCCCCCATAAAAGGTAAAGAGATAGACTATGTAACCTCCCACAATGTATAATATCTTTCAAAATGGTAATTATCTAAAGATAAAACATGATCCAATATTGACAAACAACATGTCTCCATTTTAGAAGAAACAAAACCAAGTACCAATGAAGAAATGATTCCCATTCTAGATAGAAATTAAAAGAAAGAAGAATAAAGATTTATGATGAATCTGGCTTTGAAAGATGCACATGTGTCTCCTTGTTCACTAAAGATGATGATGCCACAATCAAATCAGGTACATACCTAATCAATGAGGAAGGTGGCAAACCATGACTATTCAAAAACTAATGTTGAACAATATCCAAAGAAAAAGATGGTTTAACAATAGTTGTGCAATGATTTTTATCAAAGAGGAGAGATAACCCTCAAATGTGTCCTCCAAATTTGAAATGTGAGATCCCACAAACAAAGGTGCAATGTATGATAAATAGGAATCTCAATTAGTAAGACAATGAGACACCTATTGGAATGAATCATATAAAGTTCTCAATGAATCACCAATAAAGGATGAATGGTATTGCTAAATAGGAATGATGGGAGCCTCAATCAATGACTTTGCACAAGGAATCACTAAATATGAAGGTACCAAAACTACCTTTGAAGGAGAAGAAGGAGCATTTGGAGAAACCTCGTCATCCTGATATGAATATTCAAAGTACTTAAAATAATTAAACTCTTAAATAGTATCATAATCATAGGGTATCCTTTTGAAAGATTAAGAGACACCAGAAAATCTAAAAAAGATCATTTGGGAATGGTTGAGTATCAAAATCTCCATAGATCTCCTAAATTTTAGTCCAGAGAGCATGAGGACACTCAAAATGAACAAGAGCATTCAAAATTTCATCATCAACATGCATAGCAATAACTCCTAAGACATGATCTCCTTTGCAATTCCAAGCTAATTTCTTACTATTAGTACCTAGAGGGGGAACAAGACCATACAAATGTGACAACATATGAAGCCAACATAGATGTTTTATGATGGCATCTCTCCATTGTTTATAGTTTCCCCTTTTCAACATAATTAGAGAAGGATGGAATGAAAAACCCATAATGAACTATGAGAAATCTCCAAATTACAAAAACTCAAACATTCAACATCAATTAGAAATGCCAAAACATGATGTATACTACAAATGAAGCCTTCCCAAAAAGATAGAACCTCCTCAGGAGTTAGGATGTCCATGTAATTAGCTAGTTCATAAAAATATGCTAAAATATGAATAAATGATACCTAGGGATGAAATTAGGAAAAATGCATGTGTACAATGATAAAGCTCCTTGATTCCATTTTTTGATGTTGTAAAAATCATGAAAAACAAAGATCTAGGAAAAAATTTATGACCTCAGAGGTCCAAATGGGAATATAGCTTTAGTCTACAATAAAATGTACCTATAATTTTTTTTGTCAAAATGACTTGCACCACTATAAAGTAAATGAAACCAAATTTTTGTTGATATCTCGTTTGCAAAAAAATGACTCCTTGATTGCAAGATATGGCCCATAGTAAAACTGCCCAATTTGGACACTAGGGAAAAATATTTAGCCCTTTGGGGGCTAGTGCCTAGTCACAATGTGACCATACACAGAGGATAGGTGTGATGGTAGCCTTTTAAAAAACTCACGCTGCTCACAAAGTGATGGGTGGGTGGTGCTCAGGATGGCACCACCTATGTTGGGCGGTGGGTGCCCCACATTGCATGCAAGTGTAAGTGACTGGGCATTGGCAATAAAACCTTTATGATGACCAACATCTTGGAAAAACTGACAATGAATAAAATATTAATAAATTTAAATTGACATTCGTATCTGAAATTTCATACCTATTGAACCATAGATTTTAAGATGTATGGAATGTTATGTCTCTTTCTTGCTCAATTAGGGTGTTTCACCTAATGGAAAGAGATAGATCCCACACCCAAAAATCTAGGCGGTTCATTCAATCTAAGATATGTATGATGAAATTATGTCTAAATGCAATTATCTAAGTGCAAGAAACTGATAAAATGGATTGATTATTAATGCAAAACCTAAGAAATGTAACTTGTTCGAAAACACATTGTGTAATGCAAAAACACCTAGAAATGTCAACAACACTGAATGAAAATTGATGAGACTGAAAGTGTGCACCTAGAATATGGATGGAGATTGGAAATGGCTTCTGGAATGTTTTTGATGCTGAATTTTAGGCCTAGTGGGACTCATTCGCGATTCTAGGTGAATCAGTCCCAGTTTTGTAAAACTGTTCCAAAACTTGTTTCACGTAAAAGGGTATCTAAAAATGCAAAAAACCAAAAAATAACCTGGGATTGGGACTCATTCACCACCCATGGAAAATGAGTCCACTTTTGAATTTCTGAATATTCAAAGGTGGAATCTAGAGCTTCCGGTCTGCACTTTTTGCTTCTCCAGGTGTCCAGTTTTGAAATTGTCGAATTTGGGTTTGACAGTCTCTTTTTTTTTTATATTTTGACTTGGAAAATGAAGAGGGGACTTAAAAAATTTTGAAAGTTGATTCTTAATGATTTCCAAGCTTCCAAGATGCCTAAATCTACAAACACACAAGACAAGAAAGAAATGTTGGATGTTAGGGCATGGGGTTGTGCCTTGGTCAAACCCCTTTTAGGTAATTAAACCAAAATGATGAAAGAATGTAATGGAGCATGCAATAATGGAGTTTATTACCTTTCCATGATGATTGACCTTGAATTCCTGCAACAAAACATGAAGAATCTACCCTTGAATGTCTTTGGAAGCTAACTTGGTGACTTGCAATGATGAAACCCTAACTTGCTTGGCTTGATGGAGAAGATAGATGATGAATGAATTGTGAAAATGAGTTAATGGATGAATTGGGGTTACAATGGATGGAAAAACACTTATTTATACACACTTATTCCCTAATAACCCAATAATACATCATCACAAGCCGACATAAGGTCTTTTTGAATAAAAACCTGAAATAAAATTTGAAATATTTTGAATTTGGAGCCAAGAGGGACTCATTCGCCACCCAGGGCAAATGGGTCCCACTCTATGCTTGCAAGTGGGTGTCAGTAATTAAGTCACATTTAATGTTGTTTGTCAGGTTTACATTAAAAAATACACTTAATTAAGCCATATGAGTGCATAAAGGGGCCAAATAAAGCATAAGAAAGGTGTACAAATAGTGAAGATAAGCCTAGAAAAGTGTGAAATCTTGTTACAAGACTTTACAACACTTAAAATAGGACTTGATAAGGGATAAAATCGTGACATTTAGATGAATTATAAGAAGAATAGTCTAGAAAATTGTAGAAATGTGTTACAACACTTCACAACACCTTCACAAGACATCAATAAATCCATTTTATTTAATTTGCAAAGCTCCAAGACCTAGTGTGGATGTGAAAAACACCTCACAACACTAAACCAAGGCCTCATTAAGTCCAATTTATCATCAATTATTCCCCAAATCAAGCAAGTTGCCTTTCTTCTATAGTATACCTACTAACAACGATCATGTGCATAATTACGTAGATGTGTAACCTAATGACACAAACCAATGTGACCTAGTGAATATTCCATAGAATATACTGTATGATCACTACGTTTCAATACCATACTATACGAATTTCGTATAGTCGTATAGACGAAAATGCTGATAATTTTTTGAAAAAACACCTTTAAGGGCTTGAGGAAAAAGTCTTTGATTTTGATGAATTTAAAGGCGATCTTAAGTTTTTTCGGCCTTTTGAATGCAATGGTAGGGTTTTTTTGGCCTAAAGTGCTTCAAAAAATTAGCTACCTCCCAGATTTGGCAACCACCTCCTAACTTCAAACTTGTAGATTTGGAAAAATATGTCAAATTTTGATGAAATGAAAGCCAATATTGACTTTCTTAAATGCCTTGGACTTAATGGTAAGCTAAAATTATCTCCAACACATGTTAAAATTAACCTACAATAGAAATCCTCAAAGAGGAAACCCCTAAAATTGGTGCTCTTTTTTTTAAGTATTTTGATTCCTCGTATCACCATATGATGTGAGGAAAGAGCATAATCAATCTTGCTAAAACTCACCAACATATCTCACTAACAATAGATCTATCCTCAAATTTGCAAGGAATTTGTATGGCCATAGTTATGATACCATGTAGGAACTGAAGATTAGCTCTCAATACCCAAGACCACTTGCAAAAACAATGAAAACCTTTCACAAGAGAGTATGCAAGAAATGAGCTTGCTTGATATTAAGATCTATCAAATATGATGATGAGGTATGTTATAAAATTGTACAATGACCTTGCTTATATAGACAAGGTGTGATGAACTACCTAATGCAAAACACTAAATGACTTGTGCCATTATTAAATGACATGAGTCATTATTAAATGACCTAGGACACCAGAATTAAATAAAACTTAAATAGATAAGATAGGATAAGATTTTATCTAGACAACTAAAACTTCTAGAAATATGTGTACGACCTAAGTGGACTTAACATGTGAATAAGACCCCACTAATTAACTAGTTAGGTAAATTACCTATTTACGCCAACATTTTTATCTTTATTGATCCATCTTGAACCACAAATTCAATGTGACAAATATATTTTGAGGGCATGATTTCATCTAACTATTATTTTTTTGTATAGTTTACAATATACTATATTTGTATATCAAATATATGATGACACAATTTTCAATTTACAGAAGCCCAATTACAACAAATGTTGGTCAACAATTTTAAAATCCCATACATTTTAAATACAACATCCATATAGTGATTTGAATCTAGGGCTCTTTCATAAGAAGAAAAATAATTGGCCATTTTTTTCTAGCAAGCCCAAAAAATAAAATAAAGAAAAACAACCTAACATAGTGCATTCTAATGTCCAAAACATATCAAGCACATAATACTATTTAAGAAGACATTTTTAATACAATTAGCAAAAAAACATGTTTGTCAAATAATAAGACCTCTTTGATTAAGTGTTAAGAACAAAGGAGTATCATTCCACCAAATTTTCTTGGTGCACAATTCCTACCTCATCCTTTATGATATAAATGAGATGCAATGCACTCAACAAAATATAACCTCTTTAGATTTATTTTTTTGTAAATTATAAATCTTGATCAATATTAGCAAATAAACTTCTTGTTACAATTATTATAAAGATCAAAATGACTCACTCAATAAAAAGTGATTGGGGCTTGAAATAGTCGGAAAAATCATTATTAATTATGTGATTTTCCTTGTATAATAGGGGGTGTCTGTTGATTTTTATACACTTTTTACTAGAAAGTACAAAAGAGCACAAAATGTGAAATAATAATTAAAAAAAAAAAAACTCAAGATGATGAAAAGAAATAAACATAAATCGTATTTAGCTTCTAGTAGAAAAAAGGTCTATTTAAGTTTTCTTATCTTTTAGGCAGTTTAGCTATGGTGAGAGAGAATCGATGGAACATCCTTTTGATAAAAGAAAAAAGGCCGGCACGGGTAAAGGGGTGGCGCCCGTGAAACAGACAACTCAGTAAAAATCTCATTGGTTACATGCCACTAGAATAAATGTAATGTTAACGTTGAAGGAAACAATTGAAATTTTAATTAAGTATTATGGCATTGTGGACCCCAAAATTACTGTTTCCAATGGTGTCACACAACCAGACAAAACGACGCCAACGGTCAAAAACAGGTGGAACGTGAATTCCTAGAAGATACGGTTTTATGTCGTTTTCATGCTTCGTTGTCCTCCACGGCTATTCTTTTTATACACTCATACGAATATCCCTTAAATTGGCACTCACCTACACTAGTTTCTTTGTTACATTTTCTATATTAGGCAATGTATATGCACGGGGGAAAATTGCATACCACAGCCCTTTTAACATTTTAAGTTTGGGTTGTTGAAGTGTTTTAAACAATTGTATTATTACTTCGTTGTCTTTTAGGTTGGAAGACTTAATGTTTTTGGTGCATTCGTCGGAAATCATGCTACTAATATTTACGCTATAGTTTGTGGGAATATTTTATTAATAGGGAATTCTGGCTTTTTTTTTGCAATTTTCTCATTCGTTGTTGGTATTTTCCTCATGGTTTTATATTTTTCTAATTGCAAATTATTTTCGAGACAAGAAAGGGAAAAATTTAATCAATTCCTAATTTTTTTTTCCCTTGGAAATATTTCATGACTTTGTAATGTTCTTTGATATAGTTGTGTCTTCATACCCAGTGTTTATGTCGATGTGTGGCATTTTAATGAGGACATTGTGCATTTATTAGTCCCTAATTTTCATTTATTGTGAATAGACTAAAGTGCAGGTGTCATTAATGGCTTATGGTGTGAAGTTTTAAGTATGTCGAGAAAAGGATTATTTGCGTTGTTCATTCATTTGCTTAGATTGTTTGATAAGGGTGAAAGTTGTGTCTTTTGAGAGGGTTTATATCTATTATAATAAATTTCCACAATCCATATTACTGAATGTATCTATTTCTTGATTTGATTGTGTTAAAGCTTTTTTTTTTCATCAACGTTTTGGATCACACTCCGCGATCCAGAAATAGATACATTTAGGGTTTATATCTATCATATTCAAAGCGAAAAAAGAGGTGTTTGTAAGTTCCTATATCTTTAACATTGACATTTTTGCGTTGTTTATTCATTTGCTTAGATTGTTTGATGAGGGTGAAATTTGTGTCTGTTGAGAGGGTTTATGTCTATCATATTGGAAGCAAAAAATGAGGCGTTTGTAAGTTCCTATATCTTTTACAGTATCGTTTTATAGCTTTTTACAGCTTTGCATTTTATGGGTTAATGTCTATTGTTTGTTGTTCTTTGCATTTTATGGATTAATGTCTACTCTTCCCTATCTTTGAGTGATTTTATGGGTTAGTCTATATTGTTGAGTTAAAGACTTAACACCATAATTCATTAATGTAACCTTCTCTGCTAGCCACAATTAAGAATGAAACTAATCTTTTCTCTACATGCATGCATGCCAACTGCACTTCAATCTATTAAATAAAAATAAAAATTAGGTCTAAATAATTGCAAAATGTCTCGATATAAAATCATTTCATCAATTGGTAATGTTTTGTTGCTATTGGAAATATTTCATGGCTTTGTAATGTTCTTTGATATAGTCGTGTCTTCGCACATAGTGTTTTTGTCAATGCATGGCATTTTAGCAAGGACATTTAGCATTTGTTAGCCCCTAATTTTCATTTATTGTCATAGATTGAGTGCAGTCATCATTAATGGATTGTGGTGTTAGTTATTAAGGTTGTCGAGCAAAGGATTGTTTGCGTTGTTTATTCATTTGCTCAGATTGTTTGATGAGGGTGAAATCTGTCAAAAAAGGAGGCATTTGTAATTTCCTATATCTTTTACACTATCATTTTTGTGTTGTTTATTCATTTGCTCAAATTGTTTGATGAGGGTGAAATTTGTGTCTATTGAGAGGGTTTATATCTATCGTGTTAGAAGAAAAAAATGACACGTTTGAAAGTTCCTATATCTTGTACACTGTCATTTCATATTTTTTATGTCCCTCTAATGGGTTAATCTCTGTTGTTCCTTATCATTGAGTGCTTCATGGGTTGATGTTTGTTGTTCAATTAAAGACTTAACACCATAATTCATAAATGTCGAGTTCAATGTCCATGTTTAGTGAAACTTGATATTTTTTGTAATAGTTAATAAACTCATGGTATTTAAATTAGGTTAAGCACTAAGTGTACATCAACAGATCTATAAAATAAAACATTGAAGGTCATGTCATCTACAACTTGTTGCAACCATTAAGGTATTGTTACGTGTCAAACCAAAGTTGAATTTTGAAAGGATTGATTAGAAATTTGATAGGAAGTTTCCTATAATTTTATCAAGTTTCAAAAACCATAATAAATTTCAATTAAAATACACAAGTTTTAATCTTGTTACATTTAAATTCAAGAATTGAGTCTTAAATTCAACAATTGAGTTTTAATATTATTATCTTGATTCTCAAATTTATAATGTACCTTTTAATGAAATCAAAGTCACCAACACACAAAACATATAGCTATATACACATAAAAGTTTATAAAACTATATCAATTGCAAATTTGCATAAACATATTTATTCCCTTAGGGAGGGACTTCAACTCTTTTAGAGCTCTTGTTATTAGTATTGTAATGATTTTTGTATTATCATTTTGAATTTTTTTTTTTTTTTTCTAAAGTGAACATGTAAAATGGAGAAATTATTTTTGATGAATATGTTTGGCTAAAAAAATTTGTGTGTTAAGAATGAAGGTGAACTATTATTTTGCCATTTTTTAAGACTGAATTTTACTTTGCTTCCATAATATGCATTATCTTTTATAAGTTGAGCTACAAATATATAAATTATAAGTAAATTAAATAATAGTAATAAATATTTTAGTAAAAATAAGTTGATAAGGTTTGATCAAAATTTATTATTTAATTTTCAATTTTAGAAATTTAAAATTTAAATTTATATCTTGTGATTATTATGAACCAACTTATTGCATATTTATGCTTTAATTTTTATAATAAATTAGATAATTATTATAAATATATAGTGTTATAAATGGATGTAGCTATCATTTTTTGTCTCATTAAACTAGAATATAGGCATGCAATCGTTTTGTCCCACTAAGCTAAAATATAAGAATGCAATATGTTAAAATTTACATAATAATGATCAATATATTATTTACATAATTCTAATAATTATTAATATTAATGTGTCATATAATGATTATGTCAAATTTCTATTAATATATTAACATTTACAAAATATATCTATATTGTATCTTATAAGTGTTTTTTAAAATTGTTTATTATTATTTATATTAAAATAACTTTAATGATAATTAATAAATTTATTTTAAGAATAGTCTTCATGAAATGTCTAATAATATATTTCTATAATATTATTTTATAAATATAAAATGTACAATTATTAAGATTTACATATTTTGAATAATTAATAATAATGTGTTGTATTTTATAATGATTATGTAAAAATTCTAATATGTTTATTTTTTAATTTTTATTAATAAATTATTAATATTTTTTACTTTATAAAAACATATCTTTAGAAAGTATTTATGTTTTTACTAATATTATTAATATAAAAATTTGAAATATTAAAAAATATAATATTTGTAATAAAATTATTTTAATGATATTCATAAATTTGTTTAAAAACAATATTTGTTAAATATTTTATAATACTTTTAGATAATATTATTTTATAAATCTTAAATATTAAATTATAAAATCCATATAATTTATATTTATAATAATAATATTATTAATAATACACAAATTAAAAATTGAAACAAACATGTTATTATATTTATTTTAATTTAAAACTATTTATTGATATATTTTTAAAAATTATATAAGTTAAATTATTAAAAATATTTTTAAAAATAATTATGTTTTTAACTCTTATAATACATTCAGTGTTCCACGGGGACGCATCCCCCCCAAAAATCATTGTGTTTCCTAGAGGGGGACGTCTTAGAGACTTGGGGACTTGGGGGGGACGTCCCCCCACCAGCCCACCACCAATGCCACCAATCCACCACTAATGTCGCTATCTCGTAGATGCCGCTAGGAATTTGAGGATGTTGGGGTGTCCTCAAGATGTATAATTCTTATACTTATACATCTTTTTATAACTATTTTTTCAAGTACTATATATATTTCAGCACCCTGTTGCACCCCCCGTCACCATCCCCCCGCCGCCCCCAAACTTAGACCCCCTATCCCTGCGTCCTCAAACACGTCCCCTATCGTCCCCCCGTCCTCGTCCCCGAAACCCCGTGGAACACTGAATACATTAAATAATTATAATTACAAAAAAGTGAGAATTAAAAAATGCATGTAGCTACTCTTTTGTTCCATTAATCTAGAATATAGGTATTCATTATTCTACAATTTTCATTATAGTGATTAATATATTATTTACATAATTTAAATAATAATTAACATTAATATGCCATTTCTTAAATGATTATGTATATATTTTATTAATATATTAACATTTAGAAAATATATTCAAATTGTATCAAATATGTATCTTTCATTAAACTAGAATATAGGCATGCAAAGAACTAATTGATTATTATTATAAATGTTGTATTTTCTATTGTTTTCATATTAATTAAAATGTATTGAATAGAGATTGAACAAGTTGAAAAGAAGAAAAAGAAAAATAGGCATGCTAAGTTCTTAAAAAAAAAAAATTAAAAATGTTGAGATTAAGGTGTCTCAACCTTAAAGAGTCCCATGTTGAAATAATTTATTTATTTTCCCCTAAGTTATTGATTTAATTTATTAAATGCAAAAATATAAGTTTAAGTTGTTATAGCAGTTTGTGGGACCCAATAGTTAGTTGACTTCCTACATGCAATGTGCAAAAACATGAAAATGTGACACTTGTCACATGGGTGCTCATTTGGGAGGAGGAAAATGTTTAAACCTTTAAATTGTGCACCATTTTGACATGTGGCATTCTACTTTGGAAGTTAGCACTTGGTGAGCCCGCTTGTGAGCACACTGAACCTTCTTTGGAGAAAGAGAAAGCAACAAAGGGTGACACTTTCCACCTAGGAACTCAATCTAGCATTGAGCATTGAATTTTCTTCAAGGAGGTGCATCATGATGCCATGTTGCATTGGTTTGTATTGGCAATATGATTGTAATTGATGTCAAACGAGAGATTGTTGAAAATATAGTGATCATTAATATATGAGGATGTCATTGATATCAAAGGATCAGTCATAGGTAGAATGGTGAAGATTGATGGAGAGAAAAGCATGTTTTCAACGTGTTTTGTAATGTTGCAATATTACATTAAAAGTTGTAATATTGTCATGTTTTATCGAGATTGTTTTCAAAGATTTGCAGAGGAAACAAATAGAAGATCTATTATGGGTTTTTCAAGTACATATCATATGTATGGTTTGTGGGTTTAGATGATAAGAGATGAGATCAAAAATAAATTATTTTTGTTCTCTAGTTTGATTAGAGTTTAGTAGAAAAACCCTAATGGTTTTCAATCACAACTCTTCAATTTTCTATTTTCCAATTGACTGTTGATAGATGGTTTATGGTTGCTTAAGTTATGAATCAAGCCTTCAAAGTCATTATATAACTGACCCCTCATCTTAGTGATTACCACCTCAATAGAGAGTTAAAGATCTCAATATTTCCTCTGATGCTTACTACTTTTTACCAGCCCGATCAACAAGGGTGATTAGCATTTGAAGATAAAGTGGCTCCTGCATTCTCGCAAGGCTATATAGTTGATGTCAACTCTTGGCTATGAAATGACTGAATCCTGCCACGTGTTTGGTGGGAAAAAGCTCTCTACCTTGTAAAGATCGATGATACACATTAAAGGAGAAGATCTGATGGTTTTCACTACTCCACCAAAGAGTTGGTGGGTCCCTATATGGACCTTTTGAAACTATGGGATGCTTACACATGTCCCTGATGACATATGTAAAGAAAAGGCTAGACAATGTTCGTTATGATCGATGGTTAGCACAAGAGATAGTAGAGATCAACAGTTGTCGGAGCATCAATGTTTTGATCCACTCTGACATAGATATAACTATGATGATGCAAAATGACAAGTTTCCAAAGGTGATTGCAATGCAAAGACTCTATGCATTTCATTTCCAAGTTTTTGAGTGCAAAGCTAAAACGTGCTAAGTAAAAGCAATGTGATAAAGATCAATAGTACACGTTGAAGGTGAAGATTAGATGGTTTCTTCTATTTCATAAAAAGGATGGTGGTTCCTTGTTTTGTCTCTGGGAGAACACAAAATGATGATAAGTAGAAATCATTCATTACATTGCATAGCTCTTATACATCATGTATATACCATTCTTCAAGCGTGAAGCAAAAATGTGCTAAGCATATAGTATGCGATATAGATCAATGATGCTTTGTGTTTTAAAGTTGAGTCAAATCAACAAAGACCATTAGATCATGGCATGAAATTTCATATCTACAAACAACGTTGAAAGATATGATTCTCTCAATGGTCAGGCGATGGAACTCTCAATCAAGCAGTGGAAGTTGACATAGTGAATAAAATTTGTTGCCACAACTGCTCCAGATTAAATTTTGTTTTGGGAGATGAGGTTTGTGGTTAGTGATGTTAAGGCACAAACAACTATGAAATATGATACTAGATCAATCATGTAAGAATTTTCATTTAATGTATATCAAATCTAGGGATTGATATATGCTAAAAATAGAAAATACAGTAAATTATGGAAACGATGCATGACTCGAGGAAAATAATGTAGATCAATCAAGAAAAGATAGAAAAGAATAACAGAACATAGTGAAAGTTGATGACTAATAATGTATTTTTAGTGAAAAAGAAGTGTTTGTATACAAGAAGAGAGACCTATACCAAATGCTAATCATCTAAGATATGTACACTGTGTATGGTGAGGAGAAAAAGAAGAAAAGAAGAGAGATATGCTAATGAAGAATTAGCAATAGAGAAAAGGAAATGATTTTGTAGCTTCAAGGGAAAAAGGATGTTCTAAACATATACGATCAAAGACAAGATGAAGAAGAGAATGAGAAGTTGTAGAATATGTTTGTAACATAGAATTAGATACATTGAATCACTTGTAATTAGGAGTTGTAGCTCCATAATGTTCATTGTAAATCTAATTGGTTGGTGCTCAGATAGGGAGTAGGTGCTTCCTCAAAGTTGGTGCTCTTAAATTAGGGGATTGATGTCTCCTTAAAGTTTGTGCCCTTAAACATCATAACTAGTGAGGTTTTTATTATGAGGCTAGATTAGTATAGTAGATCCTAGCAGCTATTCTCGACCCCGATACCAATTTTGAACACACTTGAATACTAAGAGGGGGGTGAATTAGTATCTACAAAAACTTAAACCCTTTCAAACCTTAAAACCTTCAAAAATATGCTAAATAAAACTATTGAAAAGATCATAATCCCTTAACTAGACCTACAACACTTATTCAAATCAACAACAATAAAAGATAACACAATGAACACACATGCACAAGATAACACTAGATTTATGTGGAAACCCCAAGAAGGGGAAAACCATGGTGAGAGTTTGTAGTCAATGGAAATGGATGCTCCCCACTTTTGAGGCATAAACACAAGGATAGGGATCCTATTTCATAATTGCCACACTTAAGGAGTGGGACTCATTTGCCACTTGTGGTGAATGATTCTAGTTTGTATTTTATAGAAATTCAAAGTTTTGATTTGCACCTCTCAATCTGCTCTTTCTGTTCCTCCAAGTTCCCAGATCCAAAACTCTATTTTCAAGGTTGTAGATGACCTTTTAGTGAATATTTTGACCTAGCAAATAGGGAGATGACCCTAACAACCTTATAACCTATTCTTCAATCATCTCCAAGCCTTCAAAGCACCTAGATCTACAATCACACAAAGAAAGAGAGAGAAAATGTTGATTGTTAGGGAATAGGGGTTTTCCTTGGTCAAACCCCTTTTAGGTAATTAAACAAAATTATGAAATACAATAATGAAGCATGAACATGAAATAATGTAATTAGAACCTTTCCATGATGATGGATCTTGAATTGTTACAACAATTGATGAAGAATCATGCTCTTGAATTCCTTAGAATTGATCTTGAAAACTATCTTGATGACCTTGTGAAGACTTGGAATGCTTAACTTTTGCTTGCTTGACTTGAAAACTTGAATGTATTATGTTGCTTGTTATTCTTATGTGAAATGAGGATTTGAAAGATTTCTTATATAGGCAGTCCACCCACATGACCATTAATTTGATCCTCAAAGCCAACATTTCATAAATTTGAATTAAAAACCCACTTTTCCCACTCAAAGCCTTAAAAATAGGCCAAATGGGGCTCATTCACCATCCTAGGTGAATGAGTCTAGCCTAGATGGGACTCATTCACCCAAAGTGGTGAATGGGTCCCACGGGGGCTATTTTCCATGCTAAAGTGTCAAGGAGTGAAGAGTTTAAGTTTTTATGATGATTTTTTAGGTTTTTTATCAAAATTTTCCTTGGGATGCACAATATGGGGTCATAGGGGCCTATTAATGATGATATAAAGGTCATAAATGTACACAAATTACAATGTTGTTTAAGGATCACTACCTATGGACTTATAGACTAAGGTACACAACCTTAGGGAAAGATACAAGGTACTTGTAGTAATGAGGTGCACAACCCCAAGGAAAGATACAAATACAAGGATCTGATGAGATTCACTATCACAAAGTAGGATACATGAAGATTTAGGAATTACAACATTTATCAACAATAAACTCTACTGACTAAGGCATTAAATCTCATTTCCTTTCCTTTTCACAACTCACTGCTTCAATTCATCTTGACACATATCCACTTTGTATCTCACACATCTTGCAACTAAAATATTCTTGCATTTATATCCTCTATAGTATCTCTAAACAACACTTAGGTTGGCCAAAAAAGAATACGAACAATAACATCAAGTTAGCCACAAAAGCATAATGTGGGCCTATTCAAAAGATAGAGAGGACTAAAAATAACATTATCACATATTCCAATGTGATCCCAAACAACTCACACACATGCAAACATTAACCCAATTTGACAACAATGAAATGTGTAGCTAAAATGTGTAGCACAATACTAGTCAGCCCAAAACACACTTTCAATTGAATTTACTCAATGCAATTTTCAATAAGATAGTTCAGGACTCAAATTCATCTTAACACAAATTTATATGCTAACAAAAACCACAAATGACATGGTGTAAGCAAGATAACAAGCCTTGTTTCCTAGATATCCACAAATTCCCCCAAAAAACTAACTCAACACAATATGCAACACAAAAAGAGATCAACCACTAACATGTGGACCAAAAAGAGATGTTCCATGAATGTCCAAAAACACTTCTAGAAACTTCTTTCACACTATCATGCCACAAACATCCACTACAAACTAACACAAACACACAACCATGAGATAAACAATTAATAAGCCAACTTGTGGCACACACCATCATATAAAAAATGAACTGATACACTACACAAGAATTGAGAGCACATCCACCAAGCCTTAGGAACAAAACCATCAATACGTAGAAATTTGGAGCATTTTCTAGACTAATCCAAACAACCAACAAAAAATGTCAATACACTACACTTTCTAAAAACCTTCTCGACAACACAGGTGACCAAAAAAGATAGGAGTGCAACTTCCACATAACACAAATGCTAAATCTAAAATTGTAAGACTATATCTTTAATAACTTGAAGGAATGTGGAGCATTCTCCCAAACAATCTTCCAAGCAACATTCTGGAGTAGAACCTTTCACCAACATGTAGAGACCAAAACTTCCTTTCAACAACACATACTTCCACAGGAACAATAGGAGAGATCATACAACATACTAGAGACCATTAACATCATTTCTCCACCATCATTATTGTTTTTAATCCTCATTAATATGTCAACTCTTCTAATAGTAACCATACTTAATTCATCTTTACTTTTCATCAAACAAGGCATGGCATCCAACCATGAACATCAACAAATCCATTGTTAGCACAACATCAATGACAACCAATGCTGACAAAAATCTCATGCAATAATACTATGAAGTGTTGACATCACAATACTCTCCTCAAGTGTTGATATCAATGACAATCAATGTTAAGCAAGGTAACAAAACAATCTGTGAAGACTACTAAAGCAAGTCTGAAAGTGACTAGTTCTAGAAGTACATAGTCTAAAAGGATCATTGCAAGTGATGGAAACAAGACATAAAATGATGGATTTATTCAAGTTCAAAATAAGAGAAGAAGATCTGGAAGACATAGATACAAAACTAGGTTAAATTATCCCTTCTCTCACTATTGTTTCAATTGAAATAATTTTGAACATAGAGTTGTGTATTGTAGAAAAGCTCCAATAAGAAGAAGTAACTTTTTCAGCAACATTGCATTTGCTCCTTTGTACAATTTTAATATCATTCAAGCTATAAATAGAATAATTTTGGACACATTTCAAGGAACTAAAAATGTAATTTTGTGAGTCCTCCTCTACTAGAAAGTGGAAGAAAAGGATTAGAAAGAAGGAATCATGAATCAGATAAAATCTAGAAGAAGTTTTCTGAAGAGAAGAAGTTAGAAAAGTCAATGATTGCTCAAACTACTCTACATGCTCAAAAGGAGAAGAACCTATGGATCATAAAAAAGAGTTGCTCAAGCAACATGATTGGAGATAGAAGTAAGTTCATGAGTTTAAAATTTTTGAAGGAGGTTCTGTGAATCTTGGAAATAATTTTGTTGATAAAATTACCAATAAGGTAACTTTGAGTCTTTATGGTGGTAGGACAAAGACACATGATGTTTTTGCATGTTGAAGGATTAAAGCATAATTTGTTGAGTGTAAGTCAGATGTGTGATAAAGGTTATAAGTTATCCTTTAGTGTTGAAGGATGTGAAATTAGAAAATTAAGTACTGAAGAAATAATTATGGAAGGAAGAAGGATAGATAGTGATATATATCATCTCAATCAATTGAATGGACAAAATTATCTTATTGTGCAAAAAGAAAAAATATGGATTTTGCATAGAAGGTTGGGACATATGAACTTTGATGATACTGTAAATATTATCTCAAGATGAATGGTCCAAGACATGGAAAAGATTAATAAGCCTCAATCTACTAGCTGCAAACCATGTCATGAAGGAAGAAAAAAAAAAAAAAATCCTACTAAGGAGTATTCTACATTAAAACCATTGGATTTGGTTCATACAGAATTGTATGGGCCTATGAGGAAGAAAAGTCTACAAGGAGACAAGTATTTCATGATGCTCATTGATGATTACACTAGGATGACTTGGATTACATTTTGAAAGAGAAGTTTGAGGAATTTAAAAAATTTAAGGGATTCAAGGCATTAGTAGAGAATGAAACTGAAAGAACAATCAAGGTTTTGAGATCAAAAAAAGGTGGAGAATTCACTTCTGAAAAGTATGATAAATTCTATGAAGAGCATGAGATTCAAAGAAAAAATTTTACTCCTAGAACTCTACAGAAAAATGGAGTTATAGAAAGGAAGAACTAGATAGTACAAGAGATGGAAAAAACAATGTTGAGTCAAGAAAATCTACTAGATATGTATTTGAGAGAATTAGTTCAAACTTTTGTGTATATTTTGAACAAATCTCATATCAAACGCAAGATTAATAAAGCACCATATGAGTTATAGAGAGGAAGACTAACATTAGTTAGGCACCTTAGAGGGTAAAAGCACAAATTTGTGTCACACTTTTAGCTAACTTATCAACACAACTGAATTTAAGTATTTCTAACTAAAAATCAATTTTGATCAAACATATGATCTAGTAAGATTTATTCTAGCTAAGTTAGATACTTCCACAACTTTTTCAACTAAAATTGTTGGCTAAAAATATATGGAGCACCACTTTGAGTTTAATTTACCAAAAAATAAAATTATTTGAAAAACTTGAAGTTTCAATAACTCCTACTAATGTAAAAAATAACATTTTTAAAAAAAATTAAAAATATCCTTTTGTAGATCCATAAGTGTAGTTTTCAAAAATATATTTATTTTAATATTTTAATTATTATTTATATTTTATTTTTTATTTTTACTTAAATTAGGCTATCATCACAAAATATTAGGTTGATTACTATGCCAAGGAAAAATGCTAAAACTTATTAAAAAATTGAAAAAAATATGATGCACTAGATAAAAGAATCAATTTCAAGATGGTATAATTTATTTTCCATTTTAGATAAACATTTAATATGAAAGTTGACATCTGATGGAAACAACTATTTTTTTGATTCACACACATTTTAATATTTATTTAAAAATATATATTTAGCAAAATTGGAAAAAAATATATCCATGCACTAAAGTTTCAAGTTATAAATACACACAAAAAAATTGAAAGAAAAAAATAAAATTTACTGTAAAAAGTTTGACATCTCAAGCAACTTCATTTTTTAGCATTTTATCAACAACTAAATTATAGTGTGAATTTATTAAAAACTAGTTTAAAATAATTTTTTATTTTTTTAAAAAAAATACAAACATAAAATATACTAAAAATTACAAATTTTACTAGTTTACATCATTTCAAAACTCAAAACATATAGCCACTTTTTAGTGATTCAAGTTTAAAAGTTGGATCAACATTGGCCATTTCC
The DNA here is from genome assembly GCA_007258455.2 of Sequoia sempervirens. Lineage (NCBI taxonomy): Eukaryota > Viridiplantae > Streptophyta > Pinopsida > Cupressales > Cupressaceae > Sequoia > Sequoia sempervirens. The sequence goes on from VDFB02028787.1 coordinate 111,651, forward strand.
TTTATAAAGTGTGACACAACTTTTTGCTTTTACCCTAGAGTAATGGGAAGCAAGTGTTGCATCAAAAGAGATAAAGAAAATTTGGGTAAGTTTGAATTCTAGATCTGATGAAGGTATTTTTCTCAGTTATTCATTGAGAAGTAAATTCTACAAATGTTATAGCAAAAGGCTGAAGAGGATTGTAGAAATTGTAAATGTGAGAATTAATGAAACAAATCAATCTTCTAGTATTCCAGAAGTAGAAGATGATCAAGAGCCAATTCACAATAGTATTTAAGATTCATAAGTTGTTACAAAAACTCCAATAAAGTATGTTCAAAAGAATCACTATGAATATTGGATTATAGGAGACAAAGATAGTGGGGTTTAGACCCGGAGGAGACTTGAGAGGACAAAATGAGCAAGTACACTTTGCATTATTGTCAAAGATAGAACCTAAGTCCTATAAAGAAGCAAGCAAAGAGAAAGGATATATAGATGTTATAGAGGAAGATTTGAATTAGATCAAGAAGAATGAAACTTGGGAACTTGTCCCAAGACCTAAAGGCACTAATGTGATTGGAACAAATTGAGTTTTGAAAAATAAGCTAAATTAAGAAGGTGAAGTGATCCAAAAAAAGGATAGACTTGTGTGTAAAGGGTATGCTTAGGTTGAAGACATTTTCTCCAGTAGAAAGACTAGAAGAAATCAATTTTTTTTTAGCTCTTTCATCATTCAAGAATTTTAATTTATGCCAAATGGATGTGAATTCAACATTTTTGAATGGAAATCTAGAAGAAGTCTACATTGAACAATCGAAAGGGTTTCAATGTTTTGACAATATGGATTATGTTTGTAACTAAAGAAGGTTTTGTATGGACTCAAACAAGCTCCCAGAGCTTGGTATTCAATGTTGGACATGGATACTTGTAGTAGCAACAGTTTTAGAGAGGAAATGCAAATAACTTGGTATGCACATAAAAATAGAAGGTGAACTTCTACTAATAGTTGCGGTTTATGTAGATGATATCATTTTCAGTGGTAGCAGTGATGATATGTGCAAGGTCTAAATGCAAAATGAATTTGAAATGTATATGCTAGGTGAATTATCTTTCTTTCTTGTGCTACAAATTGCATAATCAAACAAAGGAATTTTCATTTCCTAGAACAAGTACATAAAGAAGATGCTAAGTAAGTTCAGAATGGAAGATTATAAACTAGTGGGTACACCTATGGTTACAAGATGCAAGTTTATTAAAGATGATGAATCTTCTTCAATAGACCAAACCTTGTATAGATCTATGATTGGTAGTTTGTTGTATGTGACAACATCTAGATTAGATATAATATGAGAAGCCGAAATGGTTGCTAGATTTCAAGAAACACCTAAAAAAAATCATGTTAAAGTAGTGAAGAGAGTATTTAGATATTTGAATGCTACTATGGATTTTGGATTGTGATACCCAAAGAGTAAAAAATTCACTCTAAATGCATACACAAATGTAGATTGGGCAAGATGCATACATGATCGAAAGAGAACAAGTGGTTGAACATTCTTTTTTGGTGATAGCTTGGTGTCTTGGTTTAGCAAGAAACAAGACTTGGTTTCATTATCTACAACAAAAGAAAAATGCATTTCTACAACATCATGTTGCACTCAGTTATTATGGATGAAGTAGAATTTGAAGGAGATGAAGATTGAGTTTGATAAACCTACCTCTATTCTTTATGATAAAACCAATGCCATAAATATCTTAAATAATCCATTAATTCATTCTAGGAAAAAATACATTGTAATAAAGTATCATTTTCTAAGGGAGAAGGTTGTAGAAAAGGTGGTAAAATTGGACTATGTTGAGACAAAGGAGCAAGTAGTAGATATATTCACAAAACCACTATTGGGAAAATGTGTCTCAACCTTGCAATTACATAAGTTACTATTGATACATAAGTTATTGTTCATACAATGATGATGGGGGGGTGTGGGGGGTCCCCACCCACGAGGGGTCTGGGGGGGTCATCCCCCCAGCTAGAGGTCTGGGGGTAGTGCGCCCCAATGGGGGCTTGGGGGAAACACCCTTGAAATGAAAATTTAATTTATATTTTATGATTGTAAATCTGGACCATTCATCATTAGGTCTTAGTTCTAGCGGTTGATATTTTATTAGCTTGACTTACCCTAGAAGGCAACCCTATTTTATGAGGGCATTATATTATAGTTGTTGGCCTCCTCTAATGGTTTAATAACTAAGCCCTTAGAGTTGTGACTTAGAGATTGGACATCTACACTAAGTAGCTATTTTACTCATCATGAAGGTGCATTTAATTGTCAACCTAGGGACATAAACTTGAAATGGGTCAAGACTATATGTGCACTAGGATTCTACTACAGTAATCCATAAACTAGGAAAAAAACAATGTTGGAAATTAAATACTAGAATGAAATCAACTTAAACACTGAGCATAAACCAACATCTTCACAAAAAATTAACAACTGGATTGAAAATGAATGATAGAAATGTAAATTCCAATAAACAGACAGAAAACTACTCTGTCTACCTTGGCTACAAGAACAATCATAGAACAAAATTTTAGTGGCTATAAGAATAGGCAGTTGCTGAAACTGAAACTAACTACCAAATAGGAAATAACTTCTAAATTAAATAGGTGGAATTCTCACCAAGTGGACCCCCTTGGGTGAGTCTCCCTTACACAACTCAAATGTAGCAACTCAGAATGTCATATTATTTCTTGAAAGCATGTCTACAACATCTCAGCAATATAACTATATTACTAAACTAGAAAAATGTAAGTACAAACTCAGAACATCCAACCTTATCAAAAGGGGCATCTGACCATTATTTATAGAGAGAAAAACTACTGATTAACCCTAACTACCCAAGTAGTCAACTCCATCAAAATAGGAGGATGCCACTTATTGAAAGCATAGAAAAAGATGGAGGAAGTTATGCATGCATTGAATTAGTCAAAGCAGACTTGCTCCAATAGGAATCTAGCACAACACACTTCAGGTGACCATTAAAAAGGTAGTTACATTCTTTTATTTGAATTATGAATTTCCCTCCATGAGAGTTTTCCCTCCTTTGACTTCTTAATGATCAACTTCTTGACTTTTTTTGATAACCAGCTAGTAAGATTTTCTCCCCCTTGGAAGGCTTCATTGACATTAGTATTTTAGTGGAAACCTGCATAATAACATTAGCATGCACAACAACTACATATCTATAATTACCTTAAGAGCAAAATTGATTCAACCACTTATAAAAATCAACATAGATAATTCACATAGCATGATAATGTCATTAAAAATCACAAGGATAAACTTTTGCCCAAGGCCTATGGTTTTAAGGGAAACAACATAGAAAATGTCAACAACCAGTGTCAAAGTCTATGATAGCAACATCAATATTTAGATAATAGATCGTATCAAAATTAAGCCATTAATTGGGCTCACATTCCCCCAAACCTAACGTTTTGCTAGTCCTCTAGCAGGAGCACTATTCTTTTGCCTAGTCAATGCCTCGAAGTCAACAACTACCAACTATCCCACATTGATCTCTATAGTTTCTAAATTAGGATCCCGGTAGAATCCTTGTTTGCTCTCTAGTCCATTCCATCTTTCCCTCTCGACGGCTATGTCATACTGGTAAAACCTGTAATCTAGCACATGCCACAATAGTGTAGGGGAATAAAATGTGAGTGGAAGCCAAAAATGCTATTTCATCCTTCCAATCTATATGTACTTATCAACTCTTTTATATGTTGCAACATAGTTCTGTAAAGAGTGGGGTTCAGCTTGTTTCAATTCTTTAGGAAAACTGTTCCACATTTGTGCTAAGTATCCCTTTACCGATTTCCTAGTGGTTTCAACTACTTTCTCATATTCTTTGTAAACTTCTTCTCTAACAAGCATAATCCTCCTATTGTAACTTGGGCGATAAAGGAATCTATGCCATGTTTGAAATATTTCTGCAAGGTTACTAGATTCAACCCTGAGAGCCAAGGGAGTATGAAATTCTATATCCCTGTAAGTCCTATACTGTTGTCCCCAACTAATTTCATTCTGAATACAGGACATAAATGTCCTTAAATGGAGGTATCCGATGTATAGTAAGGGATTCCAATCATGATCATCAAACACAACATAATTATGTAGATATAGTTCACATAACAAATTTTTAGCATTAGGAGGGGCAATCTAATAATCCTGGAAAAATTCATGTGGAGTGTAAAGAGAAGGATTCAAACCTAAAATAATCCTTGACAATTTAAAGGAAATATTTCACTCCTTCAAATGCAGAGTATACACTCTTGGAGTAGTTCTGCATGCCAACATTTTGGATATTAAATCTACCACATTGTCTACCCTTTCTTTCAAGGAAACAATTTATGCATTCTTCTCTTCAATCTCTGTATTTTTCTTTTTAGTTTCATCTTGTAACTTACATTTTTACTTTTTCCATTCCTCCTCTTTTCTTTGCATCTCACTCCATAATTTCAGAGCTACATCATTCCATGAAAAAGCAGGGGGTTTATGTGTTCCAACCAAAATCTTCCTTTGCACTGACTCTTGTTGTTCAAAACACACTAGTTGCAGTGACTTTGTTTGTTCATCCTAATCTAGCTGCAAGAATTCTCGATTCACATCTTGCTCTTGCTACAGGGGTTCTTGATTCTCATGTGGCTCTTGGTCCTCATCTCATTCTTGATTCTCAACTTGTTCTACGATGGTAGCAAGCTCTGCTAACCTTGTACTTGCTTGTTCTTCAAAAATATATCTTTTTCTTCAACATTCACATGCCCCATTGGGGCTCTTGTCTCCTCCCTAGATGTTTTTTTAACCCTAGGGATTCTCTTTTGAGGTACACCAATGGCTGGCTCAACTGGTCTTGATTTATTAGGATGGTTTTTATCCTTTTCTTTGGCTATAGGAAGAATAGTGTTATTAGCCTTTCATTTCCTAGGGTGTGGGGTTGCTTTTTATATCACTTGCTTCTTCGCCTTCCCCTTTCTCATTTCTTCCTATTTCATTTTCTCTTGTTCTTTCCTAAGAGAAACCTTGGTTTGAATTGGGGTTTTGGGAAGAACATCATCATTAGAATTTGAGGATGAACTTTCCTCATCTAAATATTTTGACTTAGAAGAACCAATTTCAATAGCTTGTTTGGTTGTAGGAGGGTTTGTACTAGGTTTTTGCACCAGAGGTTGATGCTCTAGGAGTGGTTTCAACAACCCTCACTTCCCTACTAACCCTATGAGGTTGAGACTAACCTCTAAGATGTACATTTTCTAGTCTAAATTGATCAACATTTGCAAATTCCTCCTATGTCATATTAGACACTTCTTGTAGAGATTTTTCCACTAGCAATTTTATTTAACAATGGTGAGAGACAAAATTATCCCTACCTTTCTATGTTTCGGTTGCCATGATGGAAAGGAGGTGATATAGCACATTGGGCATGTTCATTCTTTGTCCATGCCTCATATGGTTCAGGAGCTTGAAGTGTACAAAATGGAGGCACGACTGATGACCCTCACAAGTAATGTACTTGACAATGTGGACAACTACCTATTTCCATGGCTATGGTAAATAAGTTCTCTTTGTACCTTGTTTGTCTACAACCAACAAAGGGTCACTAGGTTCAATAAATTCAGCCCTGACTAACCTTGTATCTCTAGTAACAAGGTATGGCTCACCATTAGCAGGTAACCCTGTTACCTCTACAATTCTTTCCAAAATAGCGATCACCTCCAACCCTTTTACCATTGCTTTTCCCTCAAAGAGTGTTTGTGCAAATTCTTATGCAATGTCCTCATTGTAGCTATCAAGTTTCAAGAAATAATCCATCCTCCCACAATTTCTAAACTCTGCCAAAGAAGGTGCATCCTACATTACCACATCATGAACTATGGGTTCATTCCTAATTAGATGACCTCCCATTGTTCAGCTACCTACAATCAAACAAGCACTTCAGATAGATTTCCTTTTCATGTAATCTCTCTTTGAAAACCACAACTTCTTCCTATAATTTCTCTATAGTGTTGACGATAATGTCATGTAGCTCACCAACTTACCTTTTGGGTGATGTTTAATATTGTGACTAAGGAAATAAAGAACAATAAATTAAGGGTATTATCAAGAAAAATGGTAGCAATTCAGTGACATTTCACACATGCAAGCCATTATTTTAATTTATCATTCAAATTGGCATATTTCAAAAAAATTGATATGGACAAAATGTGGACTTATGAGTTGACACCCCCCCAACCTAAATTTCAGCATTTGTCCACATAGGATGGATGGTAGTGATGATTTGATAGGGTGGAGTACAATTTTATGCTATGTGAAATATCCACATTAAATTATAGTAATTAAATAAATGTGCGAAAGATAATTTAAGAGATAACAATTTGTTGTGCACGTACCTGAAATCATGGAGTATCTTTTGCAAGGAATGTGGAGGAAGTACCGATTACCTTTTAGAAGTATCGTTGATCAATTAATACAATGGTGATGGAATGAAGTGACAACGGAGTGGAGTGATGGTGGAGTTATGGAAGAGAGAGAAGGTGGAGATGGATGGGCGGATGGGTGATTAATGAAGAAGTGGATTCTAAAAAAAGTGGAAATCTTTATTATGAAGTGATTGCATGTGTACTTGGATTAGTCAAAAGGAGGGACACTAGGTCTACTTCCTTCGGCTGCAGGAAGTTTAGAGGTTGGGTGTTGGTTAAATTGCTACATTAATTCCTCCTTGGATGTTGGCTTATGATACAACCTTAGATGGTGACCGTTGACCAAAAGTTTGAATTGGACAGGGTCAATGGTTGTTAGTTGTACAACACCGTTGGGAAAGACTTCTACAACTTCATACGGTCCCAACCATTTAGTTTGCAATTTTCCTACATTATCTTGATACCTGGAGTCATAAAGGAGTGCCTAGCCACCAGGCTGGAACTTCTTTTCCTTTATGTACCTATCATGCTATTTGACCCTTTCATTCTGCACTACCTTAGTATGATGAAAAGTTTCCTTTCTCATCTCATCCAAAGCATTCAGTTGCATGATTATATCTTTTTGTGCCTCGGGTATGTTTATCCCAAGATCCAGTGTAGTCCTAAGAGTCTTACGCTCAAATTCAATGGGCATCATAGTTGTCTTCCCATACAGTAATTCAAAAGGAGTGAAGCTTGTGGTTATTTTCCAGGTGGTCCTATAGGCCTAGACAACTTCTGGTAGCCTATTTTCCCAATCCTTCCTATGGATAGCCATTGTTTTGGTCACAATGGCCTCAATTTCCCTGTTGGTCACCTCAACTTGGCCATTGCCCTAAGGATGATAAGGGGTAGACTTCCTATGCCTCATATTATATTCATTAACTAGTGTTGTAATAAGGGTTGATGTAAATTGAGCTCCATGATTTGTCACTATCTCCCTTGGGACCCCATAACGAGTGAAGATTTCCTCATAAAGAATTTTGCAACCTTATTATCTCTTGCATGCTTCATTGCTTTAACCTCAACCCACTTGGTCACATAGTCAATGCAGACCAAGATGTATGATTTACCATTTGATGAAGGATCAATGGGACCTACAAAATCTAGTCTCTATTTATCAAATGGAGTGATGACTACCTATGGGTAAAGAGGCATCTAATTAGACTTAGTTGGCTGACCCATCCTCTGGAATCTATCACACTTAATAGTATACTTTCATGTATCCTTGTGGAGTGTGGGCCAGTAATATCCTATATTAAGGATCCTCATTGTTGTCCTCTTGGATGCAAAATTCCCTCCACAGGGTTCATTGTGACATGCATGCAATATATCATATGTCTCATCTTCCCTTACACACCTCCTCATGACATGGTCTAGTCCAGTGTAGAACAAACATCCTACAATCCATGAGAAAGGAAAAGTTTTCTCAATGAGCACCCTTCTCTCTTTTGGAGATAAATGAGGAGGAACTCTCCCTATGGCCAGATAATTGGCTATGTAAACGTACCAGGGTGTATGCACATTGATGGAAAATAAATGTTCATTAGGGAAAGATTTGTCAATGACTTGAGTGTCCTCTGATGTATTCAGTCTAGAAAGAAAGTCTACTACAACATTTTCCTTTCTTGGTTTATCAACAATGGTGATGTCAAACTCCTGCATCAACAACAACCATCTTTCTAGCCTACCTAAGATTAGGGGATTCTTCATGAGGTATTTGATGGTTGCATGGTCTGTGTGCACAAAGATATGATAGCCTATTATGTAGTGCCTAAAATTTTTAAGGGTATAGATTACTGCCAACATTTCCTTTTTTGTCACTGTATAATTGAATTCAACTCCTTTTAGGTTTTTGTTGCAAAATAAATAGCATTCTCAATTGCTCCTTCTTGATGCAAGAGCATCCTTGGTTCTTGGAAATCTTGCATCAACCAAAAATATTTTCATTTCAGTTTTGTTCTTATTTAGTTCAAGTTGGCGGATTCATCATATTTTCTCACCAGACCTTGTGGATCTATGTTTTCGTTGTGGACATGTTCATTTTTCTTATTCCAAGATTTGAGCGCGATTGGATCTTTTTTCGGAAAGTTATCACTTCCGAATTAAGTGGCAGTTTCTTGAATTGACACCGAAATAATTTCAATCCTAACAGCTAGTTTGATCACTCATGGATCTTTCCTATAACTTTTGGATCCCTACGGTGTGTTTTGAATTGTTTCGTGGAGTGTCCCCAACCTTAATTATATGTCCACACTTCATCCTATGCACCCGTTGAGGAGAAATTCAAATTTGAGGCTGACCTATGTCATGTGCACATTACATTTTCCTTCATTGAAGATTGTGATGATCTTTGGCTGACGCGAAAGATTCTAGATCTGTAGATATGATATAAAGCATGTAATAGACCATTAGAATAGAAGAATTTGATTAAGTAGATTAATGTGGATTTGATATGTAATATTTTCACTCGTGTTAAGGAGCATATAGGAATATTGTATTTGAGCATGTTGTATTAGGCCTATGAGCCAAATTTGTAAGCCTGAATTTTGTTAGTTGATTGTAATTGATATTTTTGTTAATGAGAATGTTTGAATCTGCATTTTCCTCCATATTTTGTGTTGCTTTTGTTGTGTGACTCTTGCTGCATAGTTTGGATTATTCTCTTTAAGGACCCTCCTACCATGGTTGCACCAGATTGGTATCAGAGAAAGATTTGTTCCATGAGAGATCGTCAGAGTTTGTGGAGTCATGTTGAAGATTTTTTTGTAGGGTGGCGAATTAAGGATCCGACCTACAGCTGCAAAGGACTTGTGTAAATATGGCAAGAAGAAGAAATGGTAGAGGAAATGGAGCACATAGAAATGAAGACCAAACTATAATGAAGTTGTTGAGAGGAATCATTGTTAGATTAGATGTAGTCAAAACAACCCAGAGGAGAGGTTGACCAGTTGATGTTGTGGGTGATGAAGAGGTAGAAGTACATGAAGAAAGGGGAAGAGAAGATCAACTTGGCTTGGATCGGGGAGAAGAGAGGTTCATAAGAGCCCTAACCCAAGAAAATACCAAACCCCATTTCAATCCACTAGATTATAATGGTAGTTGGATTCAGATGAATTGCTTGATTGGATAACAAATATGGAAAAGTATTTTGATTTTGAAGGTACCACTAAAGACAAGAAGGTGAAATTTTCTTGTACAAAGTTGAGAGGACATGCATCCCTTTGGTGGGAACATTTGCAAACAGATAGGAAAAGAAGAGGAAAGGAGAAGATAAAATCATGGGATCAGATGGTGAACAAGTTGAAGAAAAAGTTTATGTCTGTAGACTATCAGATTAGTTTGTTCCAAAAATTGTAGAATTTGAAACAGAAGGAGTCAACAATGATAAAGTATACTTAAGAGTTCTACAAGTTAAATATCATATCTTGACATTTAGAGGATGAGGTTGAGCAAGTAGCTAGATATGTGAATGGTTTGAGGTCGTCTATATAGGATGAGATTAGTTTGATTAATTTGTAGAGTGTGGAAGAGGCATATCAATGTGCCCTAAAAGTAGAAGAGAAGCTAAATAAAAGACATGAGTAGAGACAGAGAAGAAGAGGTGGAAGATTTCAAAGAGGAAGAAATTTTACTAGAGGAGGAAGAGGATCTTTTGCAAATCAAAATAAAGATAAGGAAGTTAGTAAGAATGAGGATTTGTACCGTAGAGGTGATGGAAACTCTTACTAAAGAGGAGGATATGGTGGTTACCAAAATGAGGGTTATAGAAAAGATGATAGAGGATAGGAGAAAAGAGCATTTAGGGGAACTTGTTTTAAGTGTGGTGGAGGACATAGATCATGTGAATGTAATCATGGAGAGACAAGCAAAAAGATGGAGAACAATAGAAGATCAGTCTTTGTTGAGGAAGAACATGTTGGATCATCTAATAAACCGGAAGATGGAGAAGTGTTTGTGAACATAAGAGTATTGTGTCAAAGTGAGATGGAGTAGGAACCATTGCAAAGAAAGAATTTTTTTCATACCAGATGCAAGGTAACTGGTAAATGTTGCAAAGTGATTGTTGACAGTGGAAGCTCAGAGAACCTAGTTTCTGAAGAAACGGTGACCAAATTGAAGCTAGAAATATTGAAGCACCCGAAGCCCTATCAGATAGCTTGGATTCAAGATGAGCATAAGATATTGGTAAGTGAACAATGTCTGGTGAAATTGAAGATAGGAAATTACCATGATGAAGTTTTGTATGATATAATGCCTAGATGTATGGCATGTCTTATTGGGAAGGCCTTGGCAGTATGATAGGCTATTCATGATGGAAAGAACACATATACCATTGTTTCTAATGGGATAAAGCAAACTTTGTTGCCATTGGAAGATGTTCCTAAAGTTGAGGTTTGTATGAGTGCTAGAATTTTCTTGTTTGATGGAAGGAGATTATGGATGGAATGAGACATGAGAGCATGTGTTATGCCTTGGTTCCTAAGAAGGCTGAAGACTTGAAGCATGTAGAAGAAAAACTAGAGGATAAAGGAGTTGCTAACAGAATATGAAGCTATCATTTTAGATAATGTACCTAATGGATTACCACTTGTGAGGAGTATTAGTCATTGCATGGATCTGATTCTTGGAGCTAGTTTTCCAATAAAGCAACACACTGGATGACACCAATAGAGAATGAAGAGTTGAATAGAAAAGTGTAATAATTTTTGAGGAAGGGTTTGATCAAAGAAAGCTTAATTCCTTGTGCAGTACCTATTGTGCTAGCACCTAAGAAGGATGGAGAATGGAGGATGTGTATAGACTCTAGAGCCATAAACAAGATCACCATGAAGTATAGATTTCCTTTTCCTCGGATGGATGACATTATGGATTGTTTGAGTGGAGATAAATACTTTACAAAGATAGATTTGAAGAGTGAATATCATCAGATCAGAATCAAAGAAGGGGATGAGTGGAAAACAACATTCAAGACAAATGAAGGATTGTATAAGTGGTTGGTGATGCCTTTTGGACTAACAAATGCACTGAGTACTTTCATGAGGTTGATGAATGAGGTACTGAAGGAATTATTGGGTAAGTTTATGATTTTTTATTTGGATGACATCTTGATTTTCAATAAGAGTAGAGAAGAACATTTGTTGCATATAAGAAAAGTTTTGCAGAGGTTGAGAGAAGAGCAATTGTTGATAAACATTAAGAAGTGTAGTTTCATGAAGTAAGACTTGGTATATTTGGGATTTGTGATATCTATGGATGGATTGAAGATGGATCCTGAGAAGGTAAGATAAATTATTGAGTGGCCTACATTGGATAGCATTGGAGAGGTAAGATCATTTCATGGATTGGCTAGTTTCTACTAGAAGTTCATTAGTAATTTCAGTTCTATTTGCACTCCTATGATATAAACCATGAGAGGAGATAAGAAATATTTTAGGTGGACATTTGGAGCAGACCAAAGTTTTGAGTTGTTAAAAAAGAAAGTAACTAAGCAACCTGTGTTGGCTTTACCATATTTTAATAAGGTATCTCAGGTAGACTATGATGCAAGTGGAAATGCAATTGGAGCAATATTGAGTCAAGAAGGAAGACCAGTAGCTTATTTCAATGAGAATTTGAATGATGCTAGGAGAAGGTATTTAGTGTATGATCAGAAGTTTTATGCCATAGTTCAAGCCTTGAAGAAGTGGAGACATTACTTGTTTCCTAAGGAGTTTTTGTTGTATACGGATCATCAAGCTTTGCAATATTTGAACAGTCAAGGTAAGTTGAATCAGAGACACATGGGATGGGTAGAATTATTGCAAAGTTATAATTTTGTTTTGAAACATAGGAGTAGAAAGTCAAATAGAGTTGTTGATGGTTTGAGTAGGAGAAAGAATTTACTGGTAGAGATGAGAGTGGAGGTATTAGGTTTTGATGAATTGAATACCTTGTGTGAGGAAGACCTATATTTTGTAGAATCTTGGAAAGCTTGTAAAGAACCAATTTTGGAGGATAGGAGTCAATGGTTGGATTATTTCATTCAGGAGGATATGCTTTTCAAAGGGAATCAGTTGTGTATACCCCAAAGTTCAATGAGGGATAACTTGGTGAAAGAAAAACATAGTGGAGGATTTGCAGGACACTTTGGAATTGACAAAATAGTAGCATTGGTAAGTGAGAATTACTTTTGGCCATAAATTCATAAGGATATTAGGAAATTTGTGCAAAGTTGTAGAGTTTGTCAAGTTGCAAAAGGGAGTAGTCAGAATGTTGGATTGTATAATGTTGGATTGTATAAGCCTTTGCCAGTTCCGAAGAAACCTTGGGAGGATATCAACATGGATTTCATACATGGTTTGCCGAAGACACAAAGAGGTAATGATTCTATATTTGTGGTGGTGGAAAATTTTTCTAAAATGGCACATTTCATACCTTGTAAGAAGACAACAAATGCAGTAAATGTAGAAGACTTTTTTTTTAAGGAAGTGGTCAGATTTCATGGGTTACCTAGGAGTATTATTTCAGATTGAGATACAAAGTTTGTTGGTTACTTTTGGAGGACACTTTGGAAGAAGTTAAAGACAGATCTAAAGTTCAGCTCTACATTTCACCCATAGACTGATGGACAGACAGAGGTAGTAAATAGTAGTTTGGGGAATTGATGAGATGCTTGGTTGGAGAGAAGACCAAAAGTTGGGATTTAGTCCTTGCACAAGTAGAGTTTTCTTACAATAATTCAGTGAATAGGAGTAACAGAAAGACACCTTTCGAGATTGTTACTAGAGTTCATCCTAGAGGTATATCAAAGTTGAGAGGCATCAGTAAGGAAGATAAAAGGAGTGTAGAAGTAGAGGAATTTGAAAAACATATGGAGAAAGTGCATACTCAAGTAAAAGAACAATTGGAAGTTATGAACTAGAAGTATAAGGAGCGAGTAGATGAAAAGAGGAGGCATATGGAATTTGAAGTTGGAGATGAAGTGATGGTGTATTTGAGGAAGGAAATATTTCCAATTGGAACATACAATAGAGTTCAGTGAAGACACTCAAGCAAGATTAGAGAAATAGTTTCCTAAACAATAATCAAATGAGATAGAAGATATTTTGGATGTTAGAGATGGGAGGAAAACACGTGGAAGACAATACATAGAATATCTTATGAAATGGAAAGGCAGACCAGTGGAGGATTCTTCTTGGATTCCTCAGGCTGAGGTAGAATGTATTGGTTTTCCTTTAGCCTTAGCAAAGTGAGGGACTCACTTTTCATTAACCTTGAATGTCTGATGCACGAGCATCCTTGGTTCTTGGAAATCTTACATCAACCAAAAATATTTTCATTCTAGTTTTGTTCTTGTTTAGTTTAAGTTGGAAGATTCATCATATTTTCTCACCAGACCTTGTGGATCTATTTTTTCATCGTGGACATGTTCATTTTCCTTATTCCAAGATTTGAGCACAATTGGATCTTTTTTTGGCAAGTTATCACTTCCAGATTAAATGGTAGTTTCTTGAACCAACACCAAAATAATTTCAAGCCTAACAGCTAGTTTGATCGCTCATGGATCTTTCCTGTAACTTGCGGATCCCTACAGTGTGTTTCAAATTGTTTTGGGGAGTGTCCCTGACCTTAATTATAGGTCCACACTTCATCCTATGAACTTGTTGAGGAGAAATTCAAATTTGAGGCCAACCTATTTCATGCACACGTTACATTTTCCTTCATTAGAGATTGTGATGATCTTTGGCTAATGCGAAAGATTCTAAATCTGTGGATATGATATAAAGCTTGTAATAGATCATTAGAATAGCAGAAGTTGATTAAGTAGATTAATGTGGATTTGATATGTAATATTTTCACTCATGTTAAGGAGCATATATGAATATTGTATTTGATCATGTTGTAGCAGGCCTATGAGCCAAATCTATAAGCCTAGATGTTGCCGACCAATTGTAATTAATATTTTTGTTAATGAGAATGTTTGAATTTGCATTTTCCTCCATATTTTTTGTTGCTTCTATTGTGTGACTCTTGCTGCACAATACAAATTTTTCTCTTTAAGGACCCTCCTACCATGGTTGCACCACTTCTTTTTGTCCCAAGATAGCTCCTATAGCATAGTTTGATGCATGTATATGAATATGAAAAGGAAGATCCCAATTGGGGCCTTTGAATATAGGAGCATGGATTAAAGTTTCTTTCAAATCAGAGAATTCCTTATCACAGTCCTCTATCAACTGGAACTCAACATCTTTAGTTAGGAGATTGTACAATGGTGTTGCCATTTTGCTAAAATATTTGCTGAAATTCCTATAGTACCTTGCATGTTCCAAGAGACTTTTGACATCTTTTTGCTTTGCAGGTATAGGAAGATTGGTGATCACCTCAATCTTTGCAGCATCTACTTGAATTCCTTTTTGAGAGATGTAGTGGCCAAGGACTACACCTTCTTGCATCATCATGAAGCATTTCTCACTATTTAAAGACATATTATGGTCTTCACATCTCTTTAAGACTTTCCTGATATTTTTCAATGCTTTGTTAAAATTAGCACCATAGATAGTAAAATCATCCATATAAATCTCCATGCAATCATATGAGATATCTAAAAATGTGCTAATAACTTCCCTTTGAAAAGTTGCAGGTGCATTTCATAAGCCAAATGGAAGTACTAAGTAGACATAGGTCCCCCATGGATAGGTAAAGGTGGTATTCTCTTGATCCTCGGGTGCAATTTGTATTTGGTTATAGCCACTAAATCCATCTAGAAAAGAGAAATATTGCTTGCCTGCAAGAGAATCCAATACTTGATCTATGAAAGGAAGGGGAAAATGATCCTTTTTGGTGGCAGAGTTGAGTTCCCTGTAGTTGACACAAACTCTCCATTTTCCTCCCTTTTTGGGCACAATCACCAATGGAGACACCCACTAGCTATCTAAAATGGGGTAGATAGATCCTCCATCTAATAATTTATGTAGTTCCCATTTTACAATTTCCCTCAATGCAGGGTTGATTTTTCTTTGTGGTTGTCTCACTAGTGTGCAATCATCTCTGATAAATATCCTATGAGTACAAATCTTGGGGTCCAATCCCTTCATGTGATTGTAGTCCCATGCAAATGCATGCTAGTGGGTCCTCAATACATTTGTCAAGGACAACTGCTACTCTTGACTCAACTTGTAGTTAATATTCAGATATTTTCCTTTTGAAACTTGCACTTGTGTGGTTAACTCTATCATAGCTATTTCGCTAATGTTGGGCACCTTTAGTTCATGTGGTGGAAATTTATGAATCATGTCAGTTGTTATAGGAAGTTTAGTTGTAGGAAGAGCAGTCAAAAGTGTCTTCACTGAACTAGTAGAACCAGATGCATGAGAGGATGATGCTTCCTGCACCTCACAATGGTTCTAAATTATGTTGGACAATACTTCATCTTCTTCCTGAAGTTGCATGAAAGAACTTCTGCCTAACATCATAAGTTGTTCCACAAAATTGACTTCCTCAGCCTCTTCTCCAACATGCAGCCATATTGGGTTATCCATATCATGGGATGGTTGAGCAAGAGGGTAGAGAACAAGCTTTTTGGTGCTCTTCCCATTAGAAATGGTCATGTCTCCTAACTGAAATCCAATGTAGGCATCAACTGTTGCTAACCATGGCCTTCCTAGAATAATGGGATACCCACCTAGTGTAGCTTTAGGATAAATAATCATGAAATCTGCTAGGTACTCCAAAGAGTGTAGAGTTACCACAAGATCCTCTACTATACCATTAGGTTTAACAATGGAACTATCAACAAGCTGCAAGACAATAGGAGTAGGTCTCATGTTTGCAACATTTAGTTGTTGTAGGATATCCATAATCATCACATTTATTGTTGCTACCAAACCAATCAAAGCATTCTTTATTTGGATCCCATTTATAACAACTCCTACCACAAAACTACCCAGGTCATTGTATTTGGGAATGGTCACTTTCCCAAGCATGATATTAGCCAGTTGTCCCACCACGTGAATTGTAGTGGGGTCTTTCTTTTTTCTGCCTGGCTTTTTGAGGCATGCTTAATTGCTTTGCCATATATGGGAACATCCTTTATGGCCTAAGATAGAGGTATCTTGACACATATATGTTTCAAATGATCTAGAATGTCAAAGGTTGTTTCCTCCTTCTCTTCCTTTTGTTTAACAATTTCTAACCTTTGAGGAAATGGTGGTTCTTGATCAGTATGTTGGAGTGGAACTGGTTCAGGATTTTTAGGCACACTTAGTTGAATGGGGACATTTAGACGCTCCTCTTCTTCTACAGGAAGCTCAATGATGATGGGTGTGGAAGAAGCTAGCACAGTGGTTCCCGAACACAAATGGATGTCACTTACACTCACAACATATGTAGGGAATTGATGTGGATTTGCAAAGTAGACTGGCTATTGTTATGGTTTGTTATTTGGGTTAGGTGTGGGATGAGCTGGTAACTAAGTAGGTCTAGGTGTGCTTGAACTTGAGATAATAGGAGGAGGCATTATAGTAGGTTGTTGGGGCTTAGAAGGTGGTTGCATGTAACTGGTTGCCTAGTTTGGCCATTGTTGTCCTCCCCTCCATTGGAATGTTTGCTATGAGTTTCCTGGAGGTGGCTACCGATTCCCCTGAAACTGTTTCCAATTCCCCTAATGTTGTTACCACTAGGGTGGAGAGTTTTGGTGATTGAGCTAGGTATTTGGAGGGTTATTCCAAGGTTGTGGTGGATATCCTCCATAGTTTGATGGATATGGAAGTTTCCATTGGTTACCAGATGCATAAGAATTAAAATAAGGCCCAACAAAGGATAATGGATTTGGTGGCATACCTTGTCTTGGATCCCATGATCTCCTTTGTGCAATGTAGTAGACTTGATCATCATCACCCTGGATTAGCTTGAACTCTAGTGGGATCTGCTTACTGTCAAAGTTAGCTACCATTTTGCATATGTAGTCCTTTTTTTGCAATGAGGGCAATATTCTACCTCCTCATGTTTCTTCTTTGCTTGAAGTGTATCCAATTGAGTAGCCATATTGTTTATGTTGTCTTGTTTGAAGTCTACCAAAAAGTGAGTAATCTCCATCCTTGAAACTCCACTGGTCTACGATTTACCTATAGAGGATTGGTAAGCTCTCCCTTTCTTTGAAGCTACCCTAGAATAGTTCTCACATAGTTTCTTAATATCATCTCAAGGAGCTTGGGTGATATCTCCTCCCATTAGGTCTAAAGCTTTTGAGACTCTTCATTGAGTGTATGATGTGGAGATTTCAACAGGAAAAACAAAAACCTTGAAATGTAATCCTCCAAATTCTCATCTTCCTTTTGCTGCATCCTAAAGATGTCATATCCTCTCATGTCACTGCCCCTACAATATTCCTTGTACTTCTCAAGGAACTTTTTTTTCATGTCATCCCAAGTTTCTACAGTATTCTTGCCTAAGCTCATAAACCATTTTAATGCAGCCTCTTTCAAGGTGGTAGGAAACAACTTAAGCCTATGAGCATCAATGTTATAGTCATAGCTTCTACAGAGGATATCAAACTCAAACAAGAAAGTATCAGGGTCTTCTATGACAAGCCCATAGAACTTAGGAAGGACTGA
The DNA here is from genome assembly GCA_007258455.2 of Sequoia sempervirens. Lineage (NCBI taxonomy): Eukaryota > Viridiplantae > Streptophyta > Pinopsida > Cupressales > Cupressaceae > Sequoia > Sequoia sempervirens. The sequence continues at coordinate 129,744 of VDFB02028787.1, forward strand.
AGCAGGGATATTTTTGAGGTTGTTAACTTCATTTTGATGAGCAATGGGGAATGGAAAAGTTGGTTGGTTAGGTCTGTTTCTATTTGCATCACCCATGCCTGCCTGATGGAGTTCCAAAGCAAATGGGTTCTTAATCATATTTTGGTCTTCAGAGGAAGTTTCAAAACTGGTTAAATTGGGAAATGCGTCAACAAAAGGCTGTGGCTCTCTTCTTCTTCATCTCTTGGAAGATTTGGAAGCTCTTCTAGCTGAAATGGATCGGGGTCATTAGGAAGGAATATCCCATAAGAATCTCTTCTCCTTCCTATATGCATGTAGTATCAACTCAATATTAGCCAACTCACACAAAGAATTGTGAAAGAATAACAGGTCATTACTTTCCTAAATAAGGGGTATACTAAGAGAAAACTTTCATAAATACTTCAGCAGCAAAGAAACTATCAATGACTCCAAAGAACTCCCTAGTTTGACACCATCCTCGACAACAATGCCAAAAATGTTGGCCTCCTTTAATGGTTTAATAACTAAGCCCTTAGAGTTGTGACCTAGAGATTAGACATCTACACTAAGTATCTATTTCACTCATCATGAAGGTGCATTTAATTGTCAATCCAAGGACGTAAACTTGAAATGGGTCAGCACTATATGTGCACTAGGATTCAACTGTAGTCATCCATAAACTAGGAAAGAAACAATGCTAGAAATAAATTACTAGAAGGAAATCAACTTAAACATTGAGCATAAATCAGCATCTACATCAAACATTAACAACTGGACTGAAAATGAATGATACAAATGTGAATTCCAACAAACAAATAGGTAACTACTTTGTCTGCCTTGGTTGTAGGAATAGTCACAGAACAAGCTTTTAGTGGCTGCAGGAACAGACAGTTACTGAAACTAAAACTAACTATTGAACAAAAAATAACTTCTAAATTCAATAGGTGGAATTCTCACCAAGTGCCCCCCCCTTCGGTGAGTCTCCCTTACATAGCAGCAACTCAGAATGTCATATTATTTCTTGAAAGCATGTTTACAACATCTCAGCAATATAACTGTATTACTAAACTAGAAAAATGCAAGTACAAACTCAGAACATCCAACCTTATCAAAAGGGGCATTTGACCATTATTTATAGAGAGAAAAACTATTGATTAACCCTAACTACCAAGAAATTTGACTCCATCAAAATAGGAGGATGCCACTTATTGAAAGCATATAAAAATATGGAGGAAGTTATGCATGCGTTGAATCGGTCAAAGCAAACTTGCTCCAATGGGAATCTAGCACAACACACTTCCTAGATTTGCTCAACAGACAAAGATGACCATTAAAAGGGTAGTTACATTCTTTTATTTGAATTAGGAATTTGCCTCCATGATATTTTTCCCTCCTTTGAATTCTTCATGATTAGCTTCTTGACTCTTTTTGATAACTAATCAACTGGCAAGAGTTTCTCCCACTTGGCAGGCTTTGTTGACATCATCATTTTAGTGGAAACTTGCATAATAACATTAGCATGCACAACAACTATATATCTATAATTACCTTAGCAACATTCATTCAACCACTTGTAAAAATCAACGTAGATAATTCACATAGCATGATAATGTCATTAAAAATCACAAGGATAAACTTATGCCAAAGGTCTATGGTTTTAAGGGAAACAACATAGAAAATGTCAACAACTAGTGTCAAAGTCTATGATAGCAACAAAAAATAGATAATAGATCCTATCAAAATTAATCCATTAATTGGACTCATCAACGGTTGTGTATAGTGATGTATTCTGAGAGTCTGATAGTGGTTATTTTGCCTCTGGATCTTTGGTTGGTGAGACTCCTATGAGAAGATTTCTCTACAAGTATATTGTAATATTTTTTATTTTTGAATGATATATTGGGCAGCTTTTGGAGTGTGGGGTTTTTCTCTCGAAATGGTTTTACCTTTTAAATCATTGTGTTGTGGTATGCATGATATTTATGTTTTTTTTTTTTTAATTTTATGTTACTATTAAAGATTTGTTAAATTTTAGCATTATCCTCCTCTCAAGATTAGTGTAGGATGTTCTGCTACATTAGCTTCCTTAAAACCACTTCCTAAGGAGATATTTGAGTTTCTCTGGAAGTTGGGAGTTATTACTCCCTCCTCTTGAATCAACAGGGAGCACGGGTTGAGGGGGCGATTGGTCTCCCTACCACAAGAAGGCTTGGTAGATTTGTAGAATTTTTTTTAGTAGTGAGGTATGGACTTGGGGGGAGTCTATTTTGGAAACAAGTTTTTGGATTGTGCAAAGTACTAGAAATACAAAAAGGGGGGAAATTAGACATGGAGGAGAATGATTTTTGACCTTTGTCATTGATGTCAAAGGGGGAGAAATGGAACTCAAAATACTATATCTTCCAAGGGGGAGAAATATCTTTGTGTTTAGCCAGCTAGTTTGGTGGCCCAACATTTTGTTGTTTGCCATCAATGACAAAGGGGGAGATTGTTGAACATAGGTTATCATTGATTTCAAAGGTTGTTAGTAATGTTATTGATGTTAGAGGTTGTCATTGATGTAGTAAGTAGTTTGATATCAAAGGAGGTCTCTATGTAAGGCTAAGATTGTAATGATACTTGAATTATCATTATATTCCCCTCAACTTATCATTTTAAGTTGTAGAAGATTTGATGAAGTATGCTATATGTCAAAAATTCAATATGATCTATGTTGGTAATTTTATTGTTAGGATGCAAAATCAAGAAACATATATTACTAGTTGCTAAGGTGTGGTTGTATATCTTGTGTATGCTTTCAATATCATGTTTGCATCTATTCACTATGATAATGGTGGTCTGAAAGTTTGTACCAAAATGTTTCAGTTTAATTCTCAAGGTAGAGAGATTTCTCTGCCAATACAATTGTACCATCATAAATTGTTACCCTTGAAAATTTCACTTTATGTTTTGTGCCCCTTAATTTACTGGACCTAATTAAGCACCTAGTTTCCTAAATTATGCATTTTGGGGCCCATTTGTACCATTTTCCAAGAAATTGCAAGCATTGCACGAATGCATCCAATTGATATTTTTCCCTTGATACTTAATGTCCTAGAAAATAGGGTTAGGACCCATTTTCCCTATTTATCAATTACCAATTTTGGATATGTTAGTGTCAATATTTTAACATTCAAAATTCAAGCTACAAATATCAACTTTTAGAATTTAATTTTTGAAAAATTAGTGAAATGCCTATAAATACCTACTTATTGAATCATTTGAAATATATCTAGGAAATCATTGAAGAAATTAGTGTCAAGAGCACCATCAAGAGATTCAAGAGAAAAATTTCAGAGCTTTATTGTAGCAATTCAATACCCTAACATCATGTCAAATCCTATGTGAGTTCATGCATGTTTATGTTATCATTATTTGTGAAATTTCAAGCAATCAAGCATGCAAGATTCAAGACCTTGAAGTGATGTGTATGACTTTAGTCCTTCAAGGAAGCCATTGAAGGGTGGTGAGTTGCAACACTTTATGATTTCATCATTCCTTCCTATCATTTATAATTTTCATCATTGGCATTGCAATTGTACAAGTGGACACACTAACACAAGGTTTGACTAGGAATAACCATTTCCTTCTCTCTTAATGTGTAGGTTTTAGGATTGAATAGGATTGAAGGAAGTTTCAAGACAAATTTTTCATTGTTCCATTTGAAGCCCTACATCTTGTCAACTCACAGAAACTCACCTACAAAATTATCTAATAGTGTTCCAACAACTTTGCAAGAACAAGTGAATATCTCATATCTGACATTAGAGGATTGCAAAAATAGAGTAGGAGAGGCATACAAGGACTTAGATGCCCTTGGTAAACTATTTCCTTCTTTTTCAGACTAACATCAACTTTCTTGGGTAGGTACATAGTCTTCTACACTTCCTAGATTTGCTTGGAATTTATTGTTTTAATTTATAAATTATCATATTCTTGCAATTTTGATATTAGAGTGCATAATCTAATTAGGTTAATCATAGTCAATTAATTTGATTCCATTCCAATCCTCAATAGGATGGATATCCAGTTATGATTGGATCACTTTCATGATTGAATGTCAATCTATATGCCTTGTTGATCTCTATCTTAATGAAACCCTAGAAAACGAGGTAATCAACTCTAGGTTCTATACATTAAAACTTAGGGTTCCCCCTTTTTCTATGTTTCATTTTGGTGAACTTGACATTATATACCTTCTAAAATCTGAAGCAATTCACCCTAGATCTAGGTTTTGCATTTCTCATTTAGGGTTTCATTTTTGTATCATAAAAAAATAAAAATTCAAAAACTTTACATCTCATTATTGCATCATAGGTTGTATTAGGGTTTATTTTAATCATTTAGATCAAATATACATTTAAAATTGTCATTTATTGTTGTGTATTTGTATTTAAATCACATTGTCTTAAATTGTGGAAATTCTAGAAAATTATTCACTTGTAGACCTATTTGCACATAGAAACAAAACCTTTAGACAATCTAATAAACATTCAACTTTTGAATTTTTAGAACCCTATCAAGGACTTAGACGCCCTTAGGAACCTCTGTCCTCTTTTCAATAAAATTTTTCATATATTTCTATCTTTATGTCTTCAATCTATTTATGCTTGTAGATATCTGAATTAGAATTTTTAATTCATTGTACTTAGAAATCTTTCATATAGCTCAAAAAGTGAGAAAAACATTGCATTGTTTGATTTCAAAATTGCATCAAAATCATCATTTTCGGATTGTGGCAACTTATAATCAATCAATATTCCATTTTAGATTTGGAAATTGCATTCAAAATTGTCAAAACATCTTCCACATTGTTGCACTCTTGCATTTTGCATCACATTGAAATAAATTCAAAAAACTTAGAAAAATATTCACTTTTAAACCTATTTGCAAGAAGACACAAAATCCTTCAACAGTGCCCTACACAGTCAAAATTTAAAATTCAAGAAATCCTGTCCAAGACACTAACACCCTTGGGCACCTCTATCCTACTATTTTTGGCTTAAATTTATATGACAAAGCTCTCTCAGTGTCCTCTATCCAAATTTGATGTCTATTTTCAATTCTATTTATAAAACTATCTGATTTTGATCATTTGATCCATAAGGCAAGTAGCAACATGTTTCCTTTTCAAATATATGGTTTTGATATGGTAACACATGGTTTCTATAACTTAATATCCCTACTTATGAGTATAATCTAAAGAAATGAAATGAGACCATTGACGATCATGTTAGTCATTCTCCCAATATCTCTCCTAATTGTGAGGGTGTCTTGGTAGAAGAGAATGAAATCATCGACACATTTCTCAATATCCCTTTGCCTAATCTTCATTTATCTCCCAACTTCTCTCCCACTTGTGAGAATGTTTTGGTGCAAGAGGGTGCAATCATAGACAATAATGAAAATCATAGTTGTTCTTCTCTTGATACCTCTCCTACTTGTGAAGAAGGTATCTTGGTGTTAGAGGATCCAATCATTGAGATTCATGAAAATCATATTTATTTGTTTTTCAATACTTCTTCTTGGGAAGATATTATGGCGCAAGAGGATGGAATCATTGTTGTTCCTTGCACACATGCCCCATCTAAACGGGGAACTCCTCTTTCCTTTTTTTTCTTTGTGGTTCCTTATATTTTCTCTTTAGGATAGAAGTCCTTCAAATTTTGCCTTTTGAGTCAATCTTTTGGTTATTCACCAAGTTCTCATCAAATAGGGTAGATTTGAATGTTTGCAACTAAGAAGGACCAAGTGAGAAGTCATTGGAAATCGTTAATTGTTGGTTAGAAGGTCTTCAATTGTTTTTCCATTTTAGGAAATTTTGCATTTTGGGAAATTTTATGTTTTAGGAAATTTTCCATTTTTGGGATTTTTTTTTGGATATTTTTCTATTTCGGATATTTTCCATTTTTGAATTTTTTCTATTTTGAGAAATTTTTCATTTCAAGGAATTTTCATTTTAAGAAATTTTTTATTTCATGGAAATCTACCTCTCAAAAAAATCCAAAACTTTCAAAAAATCTTCAAATTTCCAAAATTTCTAAAATTTCCCATTTTTTGAGATTCCTTCATCCCTTGGATATTTCCATTTTCAGAGATTTCTTCATCCCTTACAATTTCCCATTTTTAGAGATTTCTTCATCCCTTGGAATTTCCCATTTTCAAAGATTTCTTTATCCCTTGGAATTTTTGATTTTTGAAGATTTCTTTATCCCTTGGAATTTCCCATATTCAAATATTTCTTCATCCCTTGGAATTTCCCATATTCAAAGATTTCTTCATCCCTTGGAATTTTCCATTTTCGAAGATTTCTTCACCACATAGAATTTCCATGATAGGGTGAAATCTCCTAAAATCCTTGACAGGGTGAAATCTACTAAAATTCATAACAAGGTGAAATCTCCTAAAATCCACTACAAGGTGAAATCTCCTTAAATCAATGATAGGGTCAAATGTCCTAAAATCCACGATAGGGTGAAATCTCCTAAAATCCATGACAAGCTGAAATCTCATAAAATCCATGACAAGGTGAAATCTACTAAAATCCAAGACAGGGTGAAATCTCCTAAAATCCACGATAGGGTGAAATCTCCTAAATTCTATGACATGGATAAAATTTTGAAATTCTATGACAACCAAAATCTCAAAAAAAAAAAAAATTATGTTTTAAGCATTCACTTTTTAGCATGTGAATTAATAATAATGATATTTGTTAAATGTGAGAAAATGTGGGTTCTTTTCCTTATAATTTGAGGTAAAATTGATATATTTAGATTTCTAAGGGAATTTTATTCATTTTTGACTAATAAATGCAAGCTGGGAAGAGAGGAGCTATCATATAATTATTATTGGAAAGAGATTAAACAAATCAAAGGGGACTTGCATGTGGATTTGTGTCAATGCTTGCTAGCATAGGAGGTGTTGTGTATTCCCAAGATGCTAGCAGAGAAATCTAGAAAAAGATTATAATTGAATTAAACTAAATGTTAAATGCAACTCCAAGATTTAATGTTGGTCCACATAAGAATATGCGCCAAAGTGTGTGCCAGTTGTGGAAAGTGTTTTGGGGATCAACATCAAGGATTTATTTTAAATTTTTATTTGACAAATGCCAATATCAAGCTTGTAACAAAATTTGTAATTAGAGATAAAAGGGGAATATTTTGTAAGCATTTAATGCACCTCCAATACTAAATACAAATGTAAATCATCCTAGTTTGGATTGATTTGGGCTATTGTTTAGAAATGAATCACAACCCCTGAATTTTACTTGAAAGTCTATAAATGAGATTTTTTCCTCATTTTGAAGGGTTGATCTACAATTATTGTAATGGAATTTTCAAGCTAATACAAGAGAATACATTGAAGTTGTATTCTTTTCCTTGTTGCTTCTTAATATGTACATGGTTCCTTCTTCCAATTTTATTTCCATCTTTAGTTTCAATTCATTTGTAATGATAAAAAAGTGTTGAAGATATTTGATGAATCTATTGCTTATACTATTTGTGATTTGTTGCTAGTAAGTTATTTTGTATAGTTAGTGTGAGACTTTATAATATTAGTTCAATTATGATTTTTTATGCATGTTGTGCCAGTGATTAGATATATATGTGAATTTTTATAATTTGAAAATCTCTAAGTATTCATTTGAAGATTGCACTACTTCCATATCATTGTGGGTTTAACACTGATTAAATAGGAACTTATTTATGGGGATTCATCTATTAATAACATTAGCTATTGTTATGATTGTCCTTAGATTTAGATTTAGGATCTTTAAACTTTTATGTTTTGAATTTAAATTAAATTTAGGTTTTTATAGGAGAAAAGCATCATAAAGTTGTCATATTTGATGATTAAAATTTATTTTCAAATTATAGATTTAAAAATATAGTTGGGGTTTATATCATTTTTTTTATATTTTACAAAACCCTTGTTTTAGAAGCTTTTAGTTTTTGTTGAACCATAAATTCCCTTTGTGAAACCAAAAATACATAAATACAACTGAGTTGTCTTTGCAAAGTTAAGACCTAACAAACGAAACCTTGGGGTTATCTTTCTTAAGACTCTTGAAGGAAGATTTCCTTTCAAGAGATAGGGTGCTCTATTACTTTTTCTGTGTTGTGAATGTGCAAAAACACTAATCAATAGATTTGGAGCTAGAAGGAGGGTAATGAACAACAAGATGGAAGTTAAATGAGATTTCGTGTAATAAATTTGAGATATGATAAATCTCTTTATATCTCAAAAATCCAAAAAAGTGAAAAATAAAAAAACAAAAAAAATATGCAAATGGATAGGCAAAGATTTGTTGTCTCTTGTTGTTTAAGAAGTCGTAAGGTGGACATTCCCCAATTTCAAGAGGTTCTAAATAGATGATTGTACTTTGAGGGCGTGTCTTATTATTCTTTGTCAAACTAATGTCGAATATATGAGACCACTAAGCACAATGAAATGAATTGTTTGACATTTTTGACAAGGTTGGCTATGGTTGTGAAAGGGGAAATCTTCTTTTGGGATGTACATAAACCTAAGGTAGTCCTAGCATCAAATGAAGTTTTTCCTACAAATGATGATATTATATGATTGGAAGGGTATACAAAATTCATTTCAAATTTCATGCAACATCAAATTAGTCTTGGGAACAAGATATGTTTGGAGGACTTGCTACTGCCATGTTGGTGCAGAGTACAAAATACTACTCGTTCAAGATTCATGTGTTCATTGTGCCAAGATGCAGTCAAAGAAGTTAAAGAGAGTATGGGATTGTTTGAGCTATCTATTACAAGGTTGTATACATTCATTATAGAAAATGCATACGAGGTGGAAATACATAAATTAGAAAGTCACTTTGTCAAGGATGATCCATAGGTAGACAATGCAACCCAAGAAGAGGTGACTGTCAAACAAGACTACTATAACTTAACCATGCCAAATGTACAGTCACATCCAAATAATATTTTTATGGGTATACTGCTAATCAAGGGTGAAAAACACTAGATAGTTGATTCACTAATGGATAATCAAGAGTAATATTCCCTCTTTCAGAATGATTTGTGTATATCAAAAGTTGCACTCAATGATGCATGCACAAGAGGATATTCTAGACTAGTAATGAGGGAGTCTTTTGATTTTACTGAATCTAGTAATCAGTTTTAGAATTATGATGGAATTGGGAAACCCAATGTTTCCATAATCAGTGATATCAAAAATGTGTTATTCAAATCTTCAGTAGTTGAAGTTGTTGAAATATTATATAAGAAAGAGGATCCCATCGTAGCACACAACAAGAATGAATGCAATGTAATACAAGTAATGGATGAGTATTTAAAGGTGCAACAACATAAAGATTCTAATAATATTGATGATGAAACTAATCAAATGTCAACTTATGAATTACAAAAATGAGGAAATTCAATCACAAGTTATATAAAGAAGTTTTTCTACCCTATTGGATAATAATTTTCCTTCATTACGTTCAAATAATTTAAGTAGGGAAGATTCAAACATGTTACGTTTTAATAATTTAGAATCTTATCAAAATACTATTGATGTGCAAGAAATTAAAAAGGACAACAATCAAGTAGATATAGACTATCAACATGTTGCTATGGACCTTCCTAGAAGGGAATCAATTGAGATTGTTGATTATGGAGATTTACTTAAAGAAAAACTTACCAAATCTTCATTTCATCCATATATAGATTTGGAACCAAGTACAATGTTCCATGAAATTTAAGAATTTGACCTTTTACATGGTATACTACTTGATAAATTTAATTACTACTTACAAATCTGTAATGTAAGAGGAATATTGCATGAATTATGTCCTCCTAAAGCTAAGAATGCAAGAGAAGACAACAAACAAATTATTAATGATTGAATGTTACTGACTACACAAGCAAATCCCCAGGTTGTATCTTTCCTTATTCCTATCAATTCTTATGCTTATTATTTTGATCATGGGAATCTAAAAAATAGAACACGCATCTAGATTGATCATGGGCCTAATGAGTTTCCCCAATTGTTAATTTTTCTTGATTGTGTTATTGAGTTTGAAAATTGTGAGGTAGGAACCTATTTTTCTAAATACAAGGACACATTTGCAAGACTTAGGATTGTGACCATCACCTTATTATTTATACATGCATTGAGAAACCATGTCATGTCTCATTTCCTTACATAAAATAAATTGAACTAATTGAGAGTAAACTAGAGTCAAATAAAATGTCTTCATGATCACTTTGATTTTAAAAGGAAAATAAATTGGATTAAAATAGGTTTTGCAAGCAAGGACAAATGGAAGAGGGAGATTGAGATATCTATTCATATTTCATAGTGTTTTAAATGCTTTTAATTCTTGATTTGTATAATGGATTTGGATCATGCAATTATATCTTTGTCTTAGCTTCCAATCACTCATTTGGTTTCATGAATTCATTCTCAGGTAACTGTAAGAGGCACTTAAATAATTCATTTAAATTCAATTTCAATGTGACCCAATACGTTTCTAATTTGAGAGCACCCACTACGTTGATGCCCCGTTCATGACCTATAGTTTTCCTTGGGAACCAAGACCACCCTCATCTTATCTTCTCCTAGTGTGATACAACAAATTCAATCAAAGCACTAACGCTCTACTTTAATAAGTTATGTTCACCTATTTGGTCTTTTAGGATTTTTTTTTGGTGATTCTAAGTACCATTACAACCTTCAACAAAATCAAATCAAGCTTTGTGAACTATGAAACTATTTTTTTGGATTTCCATGGTGATTGTTTTCAACGAATCAATTACAACAAAATTGTAGAAGTAATAAGTAAATCCGTCTAGCTTTTTGGAGTCATCTGTTAGGGATCTAGGAAAATTCACCATCAGCAATTCACCAAGGGAAAATTCACCGTCAACAATTCATCATGGGAAAATTCACCGCCACCAACAATTCACCATGGAAAATTAACTGCCAAAAAATTCATGCGATTAATTTTTCGCGTGGTGAATTGTCATGGTGGTGAATTTTCCCGCAGTGAATTGTTGGTGGTGAATTTTTCATTGGTGAACTGTTGGTGGTGAATTTGTTGTATGCCATCAATTAGTGCATTGATGCCTCTTCTACAAACTATATTCATCACTAAGCAATCAAGCAAGTGAAGTGTGGAATTTTGAGGGAGACAATACTAGGTATGTAAATTAATGTCTAACCTTTTTATTCTCTATAATGCACTGTTAGAAAGTGATTTGATTTTGAAGTAAAAATTTTGTTTTACATGTATGAATGTATCTATAGTTTATAAATTTGCATTCAACCTAGTGCATAAATTTGTATGTATGAATTTTTTTTACATGCATCCTATGTCTTACCTAAATTAATTGGGTTTCAGTTGATGAACATTTAGGATAATTATTTATATGGTAAATATAGTAACATTGTTGTTGTTCATGTTATTATGACCAATAATAGATGTGATAATGCTTTTATTATTTAATAATTTATATTTAAAATGGATATATGTGTGTGTGTGTTAATACAAATTGATATGAATAATAAAATGATTAAGTATATAATTTCTTTGTATCTAGTTATTCTATAGATCTAAATTGCATGATCTAAAAAATTAGTTAAATCATCATGAAATTAGAATTTTGCATGGCATAAAGAAAAGTAGTGCTTGTACTTAAATTTATATTTCAAACTCGTACCACATGGTTAAAACTGCAAGATAGTCAAATTAGTTAAATAATAAATGGAGTGAAAGTGTATTACATCCACATCAATTGCTACACGTATTATAATTATTATATGTAGTAAGGAAATGTCTTAAAAATCAATGCATGTGGATACTAGTTGCATGAAAAGAAATGATTTACAAGTCAATAGTTAAAATTAATTGTAAATAGGTCCTTTTCTAGTCAAATGGGAAATTGCATGTGGATCATATATATACATTACCATTTAATGCATAAAAGAATTAAGTTATTTAAAGATTTTAATTTAATCCTTTGCTTGAAAGAAGAAACAATAGTGTTATTTTTTGTGATCCTTATACATGCCTTCTATGATTTTTTATACACTATTTTATATGAATGTTTATGTACATTCTATATTCTTAAGTGATTTGGAAATTTTTCCTTCAAGGTGAGTGTTGATGATGGGTTATTAGGGAGTGTAGACTGCTTTTTCAAATTCTACTTAGATTAGATGTATATGTATTAATGCTTGGCCAAACGATTGTAGACCATTGAAAAAGATAGATTTATTTTATATTATTTCTCTCCACCATATCCTAGTATTGATCATAACATTTTCTAGTGTGATAGAAATGCATGTAGATATACTCGGCATGCATCAGATTCCATCTTTTACATCGATTTATTTTTGCTAAGTATCTCATGCAGGGTCAGTGGTTCTTCATGTTAGGAATAACTCTCTAAGGAAATGTAAACTTCATGGTTGGGAAGAAAAGCACCTAGACCATGTTCTCATCTACAATTTACAGATGACTATGAGAGAGTTGATGGTGGTTAGAGACTTTATTATTGACTTGTTATTGGCATATGTACTTCCAATTTATGCATCTTTTGTGAATGATTCTAGTGTATATTTACATTTCTTGTACTTCCATTCTATCATTATGACTTGTTGGCATTGGATTGCCTAAGTCAATATTTATATCTCAATATTCAATGTATTTATGTCCTATGTAAGATTATAATGTCAAATGATGACATGGCATGTAATGAGGATAATTCTCTTAGATTATTGTAAATTGAAATATTTGAAATAGGGTTCCAATTTTTTGGAAGACAAAACACAAGGGGATATGGGATCCTCTTATTTTGCTAACATAACATTCAAAGAGACCCCTAGAGATCTCAAGCTAGGGATGAAATGAAGGGGAGATATTTGTAACAAGGTATCCTAGAGCATGATTAAAGAAAATAAGAGTGTTCACCACCAAGCTAGGGCTTGGAAAGATAAGAAATGAATGTAACATGCAAAGAATTATGCAAGACCTAACTAAATGACCTACTACTACATAATGATAATACCGATGATCTGTCCCACCCATCCATCTACCATCATCCATCCAGCCATCATCATCCATCACAAATATGACTACATACATGATATGACCATGAATGGTCCCACCCATCCATCCGCCATCATCCATCTAGCTATCATCATCCATCACGATAGATGACTACATATGATATACTACGTGATAATGACTGATGACTGGTCCCACCCATCCATCTACCATCATCCATCCAGCCATCATCATCCATCACAGATAGATAGTCAACCTGCCCCTCAAATTCTATGGGGGTGGGAGGGCCCCTAAAATTCTATGGTAGCTGACATCGATCTGGAACATTTGAAGAAATGATCTATGTGATAGATAACCGGCAGATGAAATATTATTGGAATTCCCTTAGCCTATAGAAACAATGGCCCCTGTATGGTTGGGCACTAGGGAATGAATGGAATGGCCAATATAGCCCCCCCCCACCCCCGGTCCCATCGGACTATATTTCCGAATCAATTCAATTATGTGACATGTATGTTTGCGATGATGACTCATTGAATGGATTTCTTGAATTCCAACTAGGCTATACAACCATAGATGCGGGGGCCCGGGGGGTTACTACCCCCCGGGATAGGGCCTTCCAACTAGGCTCTACAACTATAGAGAGGGGGCCGGGGATGGGGATAGGGCCGGGGAGAAATTCAATGCCCTGCTCGTAGTGGTTCATCAAGGCCAGATCTGGTGGTCTCCCCTGAGTTTCATAGCAACCCAACTAAGAATGAACAGAGGTGCACCCAAAAGAAGGATGAGGTCAAAAATATCTCCAAAACCCTAAAAGCTAGCTATTTGATACCTACTGGGACTCATATGCCAGTCTGGGAGATTTAGTCCTAGACTAGGGTTTCTGGGTGGAAACAAGAATCTACTAGTGGTGAGTTTGAATCTCCTAAAATTTCAAAAATATGTTATACTGGGACTTATACGCCACAAGTGGTGTACCAATCCCACTCTACTTTTTCATAGGGTTAAGTTCTAAATCAGGTCTCCAATCTTTTCTCTTCCTTCCACAATTTGTTTTCAGATTTGAAACCCTGATCTATAACCTCTAGATGACTTTTAGTGAAGATGACTTTCCTCAATCTTGTAACTCAATCTTCAAAGGATTTTCAAGCCTCAAAGCACATAGATTTGCAATCACACATGTAGAGAGGGGAAAAAAATTGATTGTTAGGGAATAGGGGTTTTCCTTGGTCAAACCCCTTTTAGGTAATTAAACCAAATGATGAGATAATGAAATAAGGATATGAAACATGAATCATGGAACATGAAACATGAGCAATGATACATTGAATGATGTCTTGTAAATCTCCAATCTAACATGAAGTGTCCATGAAGGATGTAGATCTAGATCTTGAAATAAGTGTAGAACAATGCTTAATCTTGGATCTTGAATGCAACATCACAACACTATCTCAACAACATCCTTGATGTTTGATGACCTTAACATGATGATGGATCTTGAATTGCTGCAACAAATGATGAAGAATTATGCCCTTGAATGTATCAAAAATGATCTTGAATTCTCTTGAATGCTCTTGTGAAGTCTTGTAAACTCTTGTAATCATAAACTTGCTATTAGGAATGATCTCTTGAAAGTGTTAGGTGAAAATGAGTGAAATAACCTTGTATTTATACTTGTTTATGCCAAATTTTCCAAAATTACAACACTACAAGCTAGCATTAGATCTAGGAGGATTAAATCCTACCAAGAATTTGAATTAAATTTTTTTTTGGGCAACATGAGACTCATATGCCAAAAGTGGCCTTTGAGTCCCATTAGGCTTAACTATAGGACACATTTTTCAAAAATTCTTGGAATGATACAAAATTAGGATCAGGGCCCTAAAACCTAGGTGGAATCATATTCCCAAGGTGGCGTATGAGTTATAGATCACTAAATCTAGGCCACACACTCCAAATATACTTGAATTATGATTGGATGTTGGTTTATTTCAAGATTATCCTCAAAAAGATGCATTAATTATAAGGCTTGTGGATGCAAAATGAGGCCAAATGATGCATAAAGAAGCCCAATGTACCAATGTAGATGGTCTAGGATAACAAATATCAAAGGAGGTGGTCAATTAGACCCCAAGATCTAAGATCCCACATCAAACCAACATAAGCACAAAAGGACACACACAAGGTGTATGATATGCAACATCAAGATACATAAACATGCAATGCCAATAACAAAAAGAAAGAAAGAAAAAAACAAGAAAAAACAAAAAGAGGTGGATCAAGCCTCAACTGTTTGTCCAATGTGATGTGGATCAAATCTTAGCTGTTTTTCTGAAAATTCATGCTCACTCCAAGGCAAGGTAACATTGGGTTGTTCACTGGGCGAGTAGCCAAAAGAGGTGGCTTAGTGAGAAATTCATGCCTCTGTATCAGCTTCTCACCATATAATTAGAAAGGCATGCCTACGTTTAGGCTTCTCCTCATACATTTTAAACCATACCAAAGCTATACCTCCTGATAACTTTGACAAGGAACCACATAATAATGAACTTCGAGTTGCATGAGTCAAGCAAAGCTTCGTATGCTTGAAACTCATGAACAAATAAGATGGCTCCACAGGAAAGTAAATTGTATTATGCAAGGTGGCCATATAATGCTTATTATAAATTTTAAATAGTGTATGGTACATTAAAAGGGATTTTTCTTAGTTCATGTAAGGTCTCTTCTTAGGGAACATAGTGCCTAATATCTCCAAGAGAGGATAAGTCAAATAAATATCACTCTCTCAGAGGAAATAAAACCCAATGACACCACCAAGAAAAGGATGCATCACAAGAAGAAAGAAAATCACATAATGAAACATGAGTGTCGATGTATGCCTCCACTTTAAAGTGGTTGCTAACACCATTGTTGTGAGTAATTTATTTAAAGTAGAAGAAGACATGAGAGCTTATTTGGAAAGCCCTATGCCAAGTCATATGTTTTTGAATCGAACTACATCATGGATAAGTATGTCACATGTGAGTCAACTTAAGGTATTTCATATACATCCCAAGCTTGCTCCTATATGTACATGAAAGGTAGTCAACTAGCCAAAAGAGATAATGGCAAGTGACATACGAGGACAAGGCTACCTAACCCCTTGCCCCCACTTAGTGCAAGACAAGGGTGAAACAAAATTATTGATGAAAGTCAGTATCAATTAGAGGAACAAAGTGCTTTAGCATAAAGGAAGAGCAACACACTCCTTAAGTTGTTGAATTTGGTTACATAAAGCCTTACATTCATTAGTAGAATGACCATGAACTTTATGATATGCACAAAATGAATTATTGTAGTACAATTTATTTCATGTTCTTGGAGGGAGGGATATCAAATGATCTTGGAGGAGTCTCAACAAGATGCTCTCTTGATCAATAATAGAAGATGTTCCTTTATTTTGCAACAAAGATGTATCTTGCTTAGTATAAGGTGTCATACTTACACAAGACTTTAGATTGTGAGATTTTGTACTCTTATTTAAAGGAGGGTGTAAAATCTAATGAATTTGAATCATTGATGTTAAGCAAGGATTTCTTTATTTCTTTGATTTCATTCAAAGGAAAAAAACCAAGACCACTAGTGTCTATTAGTTCAAGATGCACTAATGTTAAAGTTGGCTTAGATAAATCTTTTTTAATAGTGTTGATATTAAGTGAAGCCTTTCTTATTTCTTTCAAGGGACAATAACCAATACCACTAGTCTTTTTTTGTGTGTGATTCTCTATAGGGACACAGATACCTTGTTCTCTAGCACCACATCCTTTTCCACTATATCCAAGTTGTTTCATAAGCTCATAATATTTTCCATAAAGCTCTTTCATTTCTTTTGGATTTGGTGGTTTCTTTTGATGAACCGCCACCGCAAGCTTCAAGGTGCTGTCTTGCCTTATAAAATTATAAAGCGGCTGGCGTGAATGCCTGAAGTAACCGACCCAGGTTGACATTACCGCTTTTTTTTCCTACTTCTTCGTAAGTTTTTATAATGGATCCTTAGTATTCACCCATGAATTGATGCCGGAACCCAAGAACCTAATCATCTCTAATAGCTTCAATGACTTCCTCAATATGTTTTTATATGTCTTACATGGTTCCACTTGTAGAAGTTGGTGTCAATGTTTTCAAGGATTATCTTTTCCTTTCTCTAATGTTCAAACAACTATTTGGTCTCGAAGTTCGGCTTCGAAGCATGTACATACCTTTGTTGTTGGTAAAGTTCACTTCATTATACAATGAAGAGTAGAAGGTGCCCCAACCATTGCACATGAATCCATTGATCTTACTAAAACATGCTATATAATTTTATCATGAGGCATTTTACCACGGACTTAGCTACTTCTTAACAAAGCATTTAGCTGTAATATGCAGTGATTACACCAAAGTTTCGCTTTTCCCTACATTGTCAAACCGGCTTGAACAGATAAAGAATCAGGTTGAATTTTTTAGTCATACCACCAACCAATCCCTGTACGCCTATGCTACACAAATTAAGAGTGGAGCCATTGTCAACAAGGGTTCACTTTATCCCTATTCTATTGTATTTAGCTATTATCATGAAAGCATCATTTTTTTTTTGCACTTCCAAAGGAGGGAGCTCACTTTGGTGGAAAATAATGTCAACATTTATTCCTTGAATCATGGCTTCTATTTCATTTGGTTATGCATTATAAGGGATAGGAACTTGTTGTAAAGCATTTTGAATCATGTTATGGTAATGAGGGGAGGCTTGAATAAGGTATCATGATAATGATATCTTAGCATGAGTGTTCTTAAGTTGTTCAACAAGATCATACTCCTTTCCACTTTGTGAAGAAAAATGAGGAGGGCCAAGCAAGATAGGGTCAGGTAATGGGAGGGATGTTGAAGGTGCTTGTCTTGGTTGCAGATTGTTTCTAGTGTTATATGTATGAGCAACAGTATTATGATTGATTGCTACAAAACATTATTCTTAGGTGGGTAGATGATAAGTTTGGGTTTTTTTTGAGTTGGAGGTTTATGTAAAGGTGGGTAAAGGATGAGTTGAGGTTGAATAATATTAACATCCCTTAGTAAAGGAGAGTCTAATATTACTTCATCATCATCATCTAAGGAAACAATATCACTATTGTCAACGTTATCATTTCCTTGCACCATGATATCCTCCTTAGGAGGAGCATTTTTAGGAGAACTACAAGCTAGATGTTCATGACATTCACAGGTCGGTTCTTCTAAAATGACTTCATCACAAGTAAGGGAGCTATCAATGGTTGAATTGTCTTGTTTCTCAATAATGTTTTCCCTAGGGGAAGAGAGACAACTACGATTCTCATGATTCTCATTGGTCTGATATCCTAACTCTAAAATATGTTCTTCACAACTAGGAGAGATACTAGGAGGACAATTGTAATTTTCATGATAGCCTATGATTTCATTCTTGTTTTCT
The DNA here is from genome assembly GCA_007258455.2 of Sequoia sempervirens. NCBI lineage: Eukaryota > Viridiplantae > Streptophyta > Pinopsida > Cupressales > Cupressaceae > Sequoia > Sequoia sempervirens. The sequence continues at coordinate 148,292 of VDFB02028787.1, forward strand.
AAGGTCTCATTCTCTTGTTCCATAACTTCTACCCTAGTAGGAGAGTTAAGAGGTTGATCACATTCTATGGTTACATTGTGCAAAGTAACTTCATCACAAATAGGGGAGGCATCAAGGGAAGGAGAACTATCATTGTCATGCTTATGAATGATCGAATCCTTTTGTTAAAATAGATCTTTCCAAATGTTAGGGACATTAGGAAGGATAGAAATAATACTATAACTTTTAATCATTGGATCTTCTAACACCAACATATCCTCATCATTATCACAAGAGGGGAAGTTCGAAGACGAATGTAGACTAATTGAAGTGTTATACAGGTAGGTTTTAATGGTCTCTTGTTGTGTTATTTCATGATTATATATTGTTATGTCCTCTTGATTAGTAATGTCTTGCCTAATAGGAGAGGTAAGAGGAGAGAAACAACTAGGGTTCTCAAAAATCTCATTGATTGGTTATTCTAACATTGAAATATCTTCTTCACAAATAGGGGAGATATTAGGGGAAGAATGAATATGATTTTTATGATTACCCAAGGTTGTTTTCTCTTTCACTAGACTCACCTCACTAATAGAAGGGATACTAGTAGAGGGATCAACGACAAACAAAAAGAGAGGGGCAAGGACTTCATATTCATATGCACTTAACAAAACTTTCTTACAACACTCAACAATATTTAACTATATATTTTTGAAATGAAAACATGATGTAATGATTATCCTACAAATTTGAAATGCAACAATGATAGAGAAAACATGCAAAAGGATAATGCAATTTTTCATATTTGAAATAAGGCAATTTATTGATTTCACTATGCAATCATCTGAAAATGAAATGTTGTAAATGCAAATTTGGAATTAAGAAATCCATGAAATGAATCAATTTAAGCTAGATTTAGTGAAATGCATGTAACAAAAACTCATCCAATTGAAACAAATAACTAATGACAACAAACAGAAGTGCAGAAATAAGGTTTTTAATGTTGTAAAAGGCAATTTCAAGGTTTATTTGGGACTAATTTTCCCAAAGGGGCGTATGAATCGTAGTCAGGGTTTTCTAGGGGTTCAAATTTTGAAAAATGCACAACACATAAATCCTATAAATTAGGAAAAACAACATGTACTCAAACTAAATCACCTAAAGGGGCGTATGAGTCCCAGATTAGGGTTTTTACACTGTTTTCAACAATTTTTGTGTGAATATTATGTTTTATGGCTAGGATGATGTCTAGGATAAGTAAAAATATAGTTTTTAGATGAGATTAAATGACGAAAGATGCAAAAATGCAACCTATATACATTTTCACTAAGGCAAGATTTAGAAACCCTAGATGCCAAGTAACTAATGCAAACCCTAATGCAAAGTCTATGCAAGCTAGATCTAGGATTATGATGCACTCCAAATCAAAATTAAGGTGTTCTAAATGTAGGTTCATGAAAATGAAATGTTGGAAATAGGGTTCCACCTTTTTGGATGACAAAACACAAGGGGATATGGGATCCTCCTATTTCGCTAACATAACATTCAAAGAGACCCCTAGAGATCTCAAGCTAGGGATGAAATGAAGGGGAGATATCTGCAATAGGGTGTCCTAGGGTGTGATTAAAGACAACAAGAGGGTTCACCACCAAGCTAGGGCTTGAAAAGACAAGAAATGAATGTAACATGCAAAGTATTATGCAAGACCTAACTAAATGACCTAGGAAATGAAACTGAAATACAAAATAAAGGACTGAGAATGAACAAAGGTGCACCTAGAAGAAGAAAGAGGTCAAAAATATATCCAAAGCCCTAAAAAAAATTTGCTTGATTCCTACTAGGACTCATATGCTAGTTTGGGCGATTTAGTCCTAGACTAGGGTTTCTGGGTGTAAATGGGAATCTAATAGTGGTGAGTCTGAATCTCCTAAAATATGGAAAATATGCTATACTAGGACTCGTATGCCACAAGTGGTGTATCAGTCCCACTCTAATTTTTTGGAGGGTTAAGGTTTGAATCAGGTCTCTATATTTTCTCTTCCTTCCACACTTTGTTTCTGGAACTGAAACCTTGATCTGTAACTTGTAGATGAATTTTAGTGAAGATGACATCCTTGTGACAACTTGATGACTTTCCTCAATCTTGTAACTCAATCTTCAAAGGATCTTCAAGCATCAAAGCACCTAGATATGCAATCAGACATGTAGAGAGGGAATAACTTGTCAATTGTTAGGGAATAGAGGTTTTCCTTGGTCAAACCCCTTTTAGGTAATTAAACCAAATGATTGGATAATGAAATAAGGATATGAAACATGAACAATGACACCTTGAATGATGTATTGTAAATCTACAATCTAACATGAATTGGTCATGAAGGATGTAGATCTAGATCTTGAAATAAGTGTAGAACAATACTTAATCTTGGATCTTGAATGCAACATCACAATACTAGCTCAACAACATGCTTGATGTTTGATGACCTTGACATGATGATGGATCTTGAATCGCTACAACAACTAATGAAAAATTCTACCCTTGAATGCATTAGAAATGATCTTGAATTTTCTTGTGAAGTCTTGTAAACTCTTGTAATCATAAACTTGTTATTAGGAATTCTCTCTTGAAAGTCTTAGGTGAAAATGAGTGAAATAACCTTGTATTTATACTTGTTTATGCCAAATTTCCCAAAATTACAATACTACAAGATGATATTAGATCTAGGAGGATAAAATACCACCAATAATTTGAATTAAATTTAATTTTGGGCCACACGGGACTCATATGCTAGATGTGGCATGTGAGTCCCATTAGGCTTAACTATGGGACACATTTTTCAAAAATACTTAGAATGATGCAAAATTAGGATCGGGGCCCTAAAACCTAGGTGGGAATCATATACCCAAGGTGGTGTATGAGTCCTAGATTACTAAATTTGGTCCACACACTCCAAAAATACTTGAATTATGATTGGATGTTGGTTTATGTCAGGATTATCCTCATAAAGATGCATTAATTAAGGCTTGTGGATGCAAAATAAGGCCAAATGAGGCATAAATAAGCCCAATTATTTTAATGACACTCTAGATTAGTGTGAAAGTGTGGTACAACACTTTACAAAACCCTAAATAAGGCATAATTAATTTCATTTAGTTTACAAGGGTCCAAAACTTAATGTGAGGGTGCAAATAAATACACTTTACAATGTTAAATTAAGGAAAAGTTATGTCATTTTAGCTTAAAAGAGCCCTAAATCTAATGTGAATGTAGATAGTGCATTACAACACTAGATCAAGGTGACATTAGGTCCATTTTAGTGTTAAGCTTCCTATATTGAGTGAGAAATTGTACCATCTCCAAGAAGGGCATACAATTTTCGTCATTACATAAATAAAATTATTTCTTGTGATTAATGTTTTATTTATTGAACTATTTGAGATCTGTACTTTACAAATCATATAGGGGTGGAATGTGTTAGTTCACTTTGCTTGAGTATAACCTATCAAGAGAGTCTTTTGTACATAGCCAAGTTTGAATATAGTCCATTTAATTTTTCATTTCATTTTCTTTTTACCAATTTGTTAGTTTAGGTTTGGTTTTTCTTTCTTTCATGGTTTGGACTAGACATTTTCTTTTTAAATTCTAGGTGCAACAACAATTTAATTATCTATAAATTTTCTAAGCATTTCTTTGAGAAGCTTTAACCATGTGTCTATGAATAGCTAGTGAAAGTATCTTGTTAGTGTTAGATGATTTGGAAATTTTATTTAGAAAGATTAATGGTTTGATTTGACTTGAGATATCCTAAAATCTTACATTTTTCACACAATTTAAGAATCCTGGGGTTATTGTGGGTTTCTTGTTAGACACACAGGACAACTAAGAGAGGAGTGAATCAATTGTACATTAAAACCTTCAAGCCATCTTTAACCTTCAAACCCTTACTAAGAATTAGCATGAATGTAAACAAATGAAACATCAACACATTAGCATCCATACACAATAGAACAATATATTTTCATGGAAAACCCTAATCGGGGAAAAAACACAGTGAGTATTAACTCACATATATATGAATAGAAACACCAATTACAAAAGGCTCACTGTGCAAAATAAAGATACTACTACAAGGAGGTTCACTACCTTAGAGAAATAGGAGAATCCACCACAACAACTCTACACCATCTACAACCCTTAGCTCACTACCTCCAACAACTTCAAACACACTGAAATGTAGAAACCTTCTACTCACTACTTTTGGTATTCATATGCATTCATGCTCGCACTTAGATCACAACAATTGATCTCACTTATATCATTTCTCACCACACATCATACCACAAACTTATCCAACAATTGGCATTTCATAGATATATCAACTGCAATCTCAAACAACCTTCTCCAAGTTGGCTTCAATAAAATGTATACATCTCAAAAGTGCAACCAACAAATAGATTGGAACCAAACACTTCCACGGTGGAAAGAAGTGAAGGTGAACCACACCAAGGGTTAACTAGGACTCAAATCTATACTGACATGCTACACCACACTTCCAAAAACCATGAAGCACATTTGCAAGTAATGCTAATATGCCAAGTTGTCCAAACTAACATTAACACTACCAAGCAACCACATACATACTTAACCAAGTCCAAAAACATCATTCAAACCACTTAGTAACATTTTACAACATCCTAGAATATTCCAACACCAACATAATATTCAAACACACTAGCACAACCACATGAAACTGAGAATACCATCATCTTGTGTTACCAATAAAACTACCAGTTACACAACATGTGAGACAAGCTTGCGAAACAACTGAACACCAAACCATCCAAGGGAAGATAGATACAAACAATATTAGCACGTTCCAAAATATGTAAGACAAGAAAATTCAACATGGAGAAATGCAAAGCAATTCCATTTCTCCAAGACAATCTTCTTCATATTCCAGCACATTGTCAACCACATCTTCCACTATTGCATAATCTAGAACTTGAAACTATGGATATAACATCTCTTAACACTTCTAAACATCAAATTCAAACTGCACAAGCACATCATCAAGCATGAATAAACTCATAGTACAATACATAACACAACCTCTATCACCTTGTACACTATTTATGCATTTTTTTCTCAAAAAAACTTAGAAACCAAGTGACCATGTTGCATCTATAACACTCGCTCAACATTGCAAAAAAATTATAGACATAACCACACTATATGTTGACAGGTTGAAATCAATGACAACACTAATGACAACATAGTGCAACAATCTTCCCCTTTGTCATTGATGACAACACTTACTAAAAAACCATCAACAATATGTGAACACCAAACCTGCAATAAGCTAACACAAGACCAACAAACACTATTTAATCATGTTAGAAACACAAATCTAGCATTCCCTATAAAATTATTAACTAAATCAAGAAGAAAACATGAAAATGAGAGCATAACAAACCAAAGACAACATGCAATCAACTTAAAGTAGCTAAACCTTCATCCCATAGGGGGATTGGTGCTCCTTTGATGTGGAAATAATCCCTTTCCCAATCCATTTAATAAGCTTTGATGATGTTGATGATCCAAAGTGTGAGATTTGATGCAAAATGATAACATAAACTAGCTAAAGTGATGAGAATGGTGAAATGTTGAGTAGAAATTCCTATAGTAAGAATGCTTCAAGTTGTGGATCCATATTGTGTAGAGGAAGCCTCTATTTATAAGAAGCAAGGGTTGAAGAATGAGATAAATTGGTGAATGTGGGATAAAATGGGGGCCAATGAGAATGTGACACTTGTCACAATTCTATTGGATGAGAGTGGAGCACATTTTGGGGAATGTGTTGAGTAAAGGAGATGTAAGAGGAGTTAATGAGAATG